>CAUYRH010112250.1:0-13595 GCA_963574655.1 Perodicticus potto
GTTTTCACATAGTAAATGAGAAAATATCATGAATGTTATATTAATCAGGTTGATGAAAATATCTCCAATTGTATGTGAAGCCACACACTGTACTCCTTGACTGAATTATTGTACACAGCTATGACTCAATAAAAAAAAAAAAAAAAATAAATAAATAAAAATAAAATAAAATATTAACTTTATTCCTCAATGTAAGCTCCATCAAGGCCAAGACACTGGGTGTGTTCGGACACCAGCCACTGAGTCCCTGCCTACAGAATTGAGGTGCTGTGGACCTGGCCTTGCCCATGTGGCCTTCCTCACATTGTGAACAGAATTAAAATGGGTGCCCTTATAGAGCTTTTATGAGTAGAAAATGAAAAGGAATCAAAAGGAGCCAAATCAGGACTGAGTGGCAGCAGAAGCATGGCTGTGGTGGAGAGGACCCTCTGGAGAAGCTTCCTGGTATTTCCCTGCTAAAGCTTTGATTGACCTTCTGCAAACAAGCTCCTAATAGCAGATGTTATCATTCTTTGGCCCTTCAGATAGTCAACACCCAAAATACTTTGAACATCCCAGAAACTGTTGCTGTGACCTTTGCTCTGCATTGGTCCACTTTGGCCGTGACTGGACACATTCACATCCAGCAGCCATTCCTTTGGGCTGCGTCTTTAGGATCATAGTGGGAAAGCCACATTTCCACTCCTGTTACAATGCTCCAAAGACCTTGGTACTGTGTGTTTGTGTCCTTGTCTGCAGATGGCCTGGTGCCATCCTGGAGAGAGTCAAACCAGCTTCCGTTATTCCATCAGAACCGTGTGAGCTGAGCCAGTTGGGATGTCTGTGATACTGGCTACTGTCAGGCCGTTGACTGTCAGTCCCCTTCAGTTAGGGCAGGAACAAGATGAGTTTTGTCCTCACAAACGGATGTGGATGGTGCTACTGTGGGCTTCATCCTCAACATCATCTTGTCCCTTCTTAAAATGAATTGTCCGTTTATAAACCACTGATTTCTTTAAGACACAAATGTTTTGTAAAGCATCAGTGATGTCACCATTTTTCCACCCAAGCTTCCCATTCTTGCTTCAATTTTAGCAGAATTCATGTTACTCTAATGGGGGCTCTTTTCAAAATGACATCTTAGCCTTTTTAGTGCCTCAAACTAGATTCTATACAGAAAATTTTATAGCAAGTCTGTTAATAACAAATGTTTAAACAAATAACAATTTTATTTTGCTACAAAAGTTGAAATCCATGTATAGTCTTTTCATAATAGGTATTTTCCATGATCTTTTTGAAGATGACCTGTGTGTATATGGTGGGGATGGGGGAGGCTGTTATTTATCTATCAACTCAGACCTAGCCTTCTTAGGAATTTATCTGAAGAGGAAGTTTGGACCTTAACTTTGACATTTATGTGCTTAACACCTGGAGCCATCTCAGCTGCCTCACGTAAGAAATAGGACACTGGCCTTTTGCGTAGCCTTGCTTACGGAGCACCACTTACGGAGCACCGCTAACACTACACAGAGACAAAGCTCCAAGGGAAATGAGGAACCGGGTTAATTGCCGTCTGCTTTTATTCTGGCTATATACATCTCTAGCCAAGCTGAGTTTTATCCCAGCAAGTGTCCTGGGGCTTTGACAATGGTGGAGAGAGGGGTAGAGAATGTGCCTCCTTGGGTCTCTGTATCTAAAGCCAGGCAGCATGTGGTCACATGAAGGGCTCAGAGGCTAGCACTGTACCCCCCTCACCATCCACTCATAAAAAGGATTGTGGAGTAGGATGTGCTCAGTTAGCAGCTTCTAGCCAGTGCTCAGTGCAATAATGCATGAGATTTCCCCAAAGTGACACACTGCACAGTGACAGAACATTTCCTAAGCATAGTGGAGAGTCTAGTCCTCTCTCTGATGAGGTTAATAAAAAAAAGTTTTTAAAAAAAACAAAGATGATAGCACTAATTAAAAGAAAGGCACAGGTTCTGGACAAGATGGAGCAGCCACATCTCTCCTGATTCTTCCTGCTGAGGTAGCCAGCAAGTTGGACATTACATACAGACCAAATCTAAGAAAACCTGGAAGGGAAAGAGGAGGGAGACTGGCTAGCGTCCCTGAGATTTGAATAACCCATGAGTTGACTATTCTTGTTGTTTTGTTTATTTGTTTTGCTTTGTTTACTCCTCCTGTATATTCCAGACAAGTCCCTAAAATAGCACCCTAACAATGCCAACACACACACACACACACACACACACACACACACAGCCCACCTGTGCCAGCATGGGCTGTGTCAGGGCCCAGATTCCCACTCCTGCCCACACCTAACAATGCCCACACACACACACACACACACACACACACACACACACACAGCCCCACCTGTGTGGGCCGAGTCAGGGCCCAGACTCCCACTCCTGCCCACAGACCAGGGCTACTCCTGCACAGTGGTGTGGGTAGAGTCAACTGTGAGTCCTTCCTTCATGGTGTAACAGGGGCTAAAACAGAAGATGTATGTAAGATTCAGAATCTCATAACATAATAACCTAATTTTCCACGATACATACAAAAATTGCTTATCATACTAAATCAACAGATGGCATTGGTGAGACAAAAGAGAAACCAGAATTACCTTGCAAGGATTTCAAAGTGGTGCACTGAGCATTTACGGACACGCTCAAAGCACATTTTAATAAAGCCTCAAATGAATAGGAGACTTGAGGAACAAACAGTAAACTACCAAAAATCAGTAAAAAATGAAATAGACAATCTCAGTATCCCTATAGCACTTAAGAAGTTGAGTTCTTAATAAAAAGCTCCAGGAAAAGAAATCCCCAAGACCAGATGGTTTCACTGGAGAATTTTACCAAACATTTAAAGAATAAACACCAACTTCAGGCAATCTTACGGAGAAAACAGAATATTTATTAACTTGGTTTTTGAGGCTACTTTGACTCTGATAATAAAGACAGTATAAAGATAGTATAACAAGAGAAAATTAAAGACCAATCTCTCTCATGAATAATGATGCAACTAAAATAAACAAAATTAGCAAAAAATGAGTCCAGTGTATATATAAGTCCAGTGTATATGAGTCCTGTATTTACTCAGGCAAGCATGGCTGGTGCTATATATAAAAATCAATCAATATCCATTATATCGACAAGTTAAAGTATAAAAATAACTATATGATATATCACTTTGTGAAAACTGTTGAAATAAACTGCCAGCAATTTAAGTATAAAGGGAAATTACCTCAAATTCATAAAGAGCATGTGTTTGGTCAGTTCAGGCGGCGGTGACAAAGCATCAGATACTGGGTGGCTTATAGACAACAGAAATTTGTTTCTCCTGGTTCTGAAGGCTAGATGAAGGGGCACAGTTCCCTGCACCCTTGTAAGGTGAATCAGTCTCATTTGTGCTCCTTGAGGTACGAGGCCCTGAGAAGGAACATTTCTAGTACTTGGGCTAGATGTGAGTTTGGGGGGATATTCTCCCCCAGCTCACAGAAACAGCTTTGATGAAAAACGCAGGTAGTTATGCCCTAAAGGAAAGAATGTGCTGGAGGGTCCCACCAAGTTGCAGCCGGGGATTAATCACCTGCCTGGGTCAGTGAGTCATTGCACTTTATTCCCTACTTCAATTTACACAATAACTTTCAGTTAATCATATAGGGAAGTAGGCAAACAGAACAGACAATCCAGCACCTTTGTGGTTCATCTCCATTGTTGTTTATCTCCAAATAGGATATTCTTAGTTTAGAAAGGTGTGTACATGCTTTGCTGTATTAATGCAAACAAGGAGTGTTCGTGGCAGATTTTGTTACCTTTTGTGTCCTTTATTCTTAGATATTGTTATCTGATGATTTATGGTATATAAGAATCTTAGTAAAGATGGGTAGTTGCTGAATGCCTGAGCGAGTAGAGGCCATTCCCTTTCAAATCATTCATTTCATCTGCGGTGCTTCCTCTGAGTCATTGACTAAGTAGGTTAGTGGACAGCAACATCTGGCACAGTGAGCAGGGTATTCAGCTGGACTGAACCTGGTCGACTATCTACTGGACCTCTGGTTACTGACCTTAAGGTAAGAACACTGGGAACGGGCAAAACCTAGAGGTTACTACTGAGCTATAGGTACTCAGGACTCTTGGTAAGGTAAAATAAAAATAAAAAGGGAATCAAAATGGGAAACATGGCTTCCACTGAGAATGAATATATTCAGTTATTGAGATCTTTGTTAGATTCAATGGGCGTGTCAGTTAAGACTCAGTCTTTTTGCCGGCTTTTTAAAACCATTTGAAAATGTTGTTCTTGGTTTCCTCCTGACTCGAAAAATCAGTTAAATTTGTCTATTTGGGAAGATATTAGACAGGATATGAAAAGGTTTCATCAGCAAGGGAATATTATTAGTAAAGATGTTTGGACTGTTTATAATTTGATCACTTTAGTGTTACAAACATTTTCTAATGAAGCAAAAGGATGGGCCACTCGACACTCTCCTCATGTTTATGATGAACCAGAACCTGATATTGGTAAACTCACTGTTAATGATGAAAAAAAACCATTAGCCCCTGATGTTGACTCATCTTTGGACGAGCAGGACAAGGAAGAGGTGCCTCTCTCCTCTTCTACTCCGTCTTTAAAAGACAAAATGGCTAATTTGAAGAGTTTTTTAAGGGAACATGATGAACTTATTGATAGCATAAAGCAGAAACCTCCCAACTTGTCACTGTCTCCTCTTTCAACTGAAATGCTTTTTCCTCCTTCACCTGAGGAACCCAAACCTTTGTGTTCTTGTCCCCCATTTCCAGAGGGACTAGCAGGAAACTTTGATCCTGTTACCCACGGGTCTGTTCCAACCTGTCCTCCATATGAATATAAAAGCTTAATGGCAACTAGATTAACCAGGCGAGCAACAATTCCTGACCCAGGAGATACGAAAATTCTTACTGAACCTGAAATCTTGGTAGAAGACTCTGGCCATTGTGGCCGGAACCTTGAATTGATCATGCCTGTCTCTCATGTTACTAACCTAAAAGGTGAGAACAAAATACAGTATGCTGAGGTTGATTTGAAGTTTCTTAAAACTTTAAAAGATGCTGTTACTGACTATAGTGCTAATGCTCCCTACATTCAGGGACTTTTAAGATCATATTGTGGAGATCGATTTTTAACTCCTAGAAATTGGGAAAGAGTTGCTGAAATTGCCTTGTCCCCTGCTCAGTATCTCCAATTTTGTTCATGGTGGAGAAATGAAGCACATAAGTAACCCTAATGTTGCTTATGATCAGCTGACTAAAAAAAAAAAAAATGATCAGCTGACTGGAATGGGAGCTTTTCGTTGCCATCAGCAACAGATTACTTTATCTGAACAAGTTTTTCTTCAAATTAGGGATGTTTGTATACATGCTTGGGCTCAGCTTGAGGAGCCTGGCAGTGGACAATTTTTTACCAAAATTTTACAAGGAGCAAATGAGCTGTATGCTGAGTTCCTTGTATGGCTCCGCTCTATCATTAAGTGTTCAATTCCAGGAACTGGCACGCAAGACATGCTATTGCTTCCCCTTGCATATGAGAACGCTAATGATGACTGTCACCGCATTTTGGCTGGTATTAGAAATGAAGAAAAGGCATCTATCTATTTATAAGTTCATTTGAGCTTGCAGAAATGTAGGCTCTAGCTCTTTTCAAGCAGCTTTAATTGGAGATCATATTAGAGTTTATATGGCTGCGGCAATGAAACAACATAATGACTAACTCAGTTTATTCAATTTATACTGTTCAAAACATTGAAACTACCACTTTAATGACCACACTGAATTATTTAATCTTTCTTATATTCCTCAAAATTTAATTCATAATAGAAATGTTCCAATTTTTATTGACCATATTCGAGCTCATTCTAATATACCTGGTCCTTTAACAGCTGGTAATGAATCTGTTGATCATTTGATTGGTACTGTCCAGGAGGCACAAAAAGAACATGCAATCCATCGTAATAATGCCTCATCTCTTAAACAGAGATATTCTATAACTTGGAGAGATGCTAAACAAATTATTCGTTCTTGCCCCACTTGTCAGGTAATTATAATTCCCGATTTGCCTCCCGGAGTAAATCCCTGAGGACAAAAGCCTAATGAAATTTGGCAAATGGATGTAACACAATTCCCTGAATTTGGTAAATCTAAATATATTCATCATTCAATTGACACTTATTCTAGTTTCTCATGGGCTAATGCCCTTATATCAGAAAAGGCTGATTCTATCCCATATGTTAAGGCATAAACAGAATTCATAAGAATTTAAAATATGCAATTAAAATTTGATGTGTTTTGACTCCCCCCCCAAAAAAAGAGAAGGCTGATTCTGTTATTACCCATTTATTAGAAGCATTTGCTGTAATGGGCGTGCCATTGACTATTAAAACAAACAATGGCTCTGCATATGTTTCTCAAAAATGTCAACAATTTTTTCAAAGCTATAATATTAAACATATAACAGGAATACCAGGAAATAGCACAGGTCAAGCAATTATTGAAAGACATAACCGTACTCTTAAAGAAATGCTAATTAAACAAAAAAGGGGAATAGTACATAATAAGTCTCCTAGAAATAGATTGCATTCAACATTATTTACCTTAAATTTTTTAAATTCGGACACTGAAGGCAACACACCTGCTGATAAATTATGGGTAAAACAGCCACACACACACCCCGATTAATCAACCTATTTATTATAAAAATTTGGCTTCCAATCAATGGCTGCCTGCAATGGTAGTACGTTGGGGTAGAAGGTATGCTCTTCTCTCTACCAGAAAAAATGAGTTCTGGTTCCCGGACAAATTCATCAAGCTCCAGCATGACCATCTGGTCCCGCTGCTGCTCCTATCCAAGGCAGGCCAAGAATCTGGCAGTAAGAATGTTCCCTGACTCTGGAGGACCGGGTGATCCAGCAGAGCACGCGACCCTTCCGCAAGCTGTGCCACAGGATCAAGCAGATTTCCCCCCTTCAATTGACATGGGCAGGGCTCAGTCAGCTGTGCAGAGATGCACGAGTGATAGCGAAGGCGAGCAATCATCCAGTGACCCCCAGATGTTGTCTCACAATGATAGTCATTCTTAATACTCAAGTAAGTGCTGATTTAAATTATACTTATTGGAGTTATTTTCCTAACCCTCCTTTACTCAGAGGGGTGTCATGGTTTGAGCCTTCTGTTTCTATCTATGTTAATAAAACCTCATGGCTTCCTGGTCCATATGATGATCATGGTCCATTTAAACTCAAGGAAGAAGACGCACCTCTTAAGAATTACTCTACAGGAGTTACGAGACCTCCTACTTGTGTTGGACCCAAGCCCCCTTGTTTATCTTTTCGGGCTCAGCAATAGGTCAGTATAAAAAATACTCCCAGAGATAAAGACATGTATATGCTTTCTACTATGACTTTTACTAAATTAATAGTGACACAGCATTCCTTGTTGCCTCATCTGCCCCACTGCAAGCCTCATGTGTTTATTGATATTACAGATTAGATTAACTGGTCTAAATGTCAAGGGTCTTATCTTTACACCCTCAAACTAAATTTAGATCTGCTGTTGATTAGAGACCTTCTGCCTGTGTTAGGGGAGGACTTGAATCTTGTGCCAGTTACCTTAGTTACCAGCTAAATGCAACTGATATTATATACTCATCTTCAAAAGAATTACTGTTGGAGGAGAGTGGCTTCTTACCACCAGCCCCAGGCATTTCTAGATATCCATCCCAGCCAGACTTGTGGAAAGTTGGGGCAGCCTTATTTGGCCTTCATGCCTGGAAGGGTGCTCACATTTACAAACCAGGTCATTACTTTCAGCATACTTTCCATTTTAAGTGGCAAGAGGAGCATTTTACTCAAGCTTGTGTGAAGTTGCCTTTTGTTTGGCTTGTAGGCAACATGTCATAGAATGAAAAAACCGGAGAAATTCATTGTCCAGGGATATGTAAATTGTTCACTTGTCTTAATGTTTCTATGAGATTTGATTTTTTCCCAAGATATGATCTTTCTTCTGCATGCCAGGACCGGGGTCTGGCTGCCAGTGAAGATGAAGAGGCCCTGGGAAGAATCCCCTGCGATTTCAATTCTCGCGAATTTGGCTTGGAAGCTGACGAGGAGAACCAAGCGGTTTATCAGTCTACTGATAACAGCAATCCTCGGGATTATAGCCTTCACCGCTTCTGCAGCCACTGCTGGAATAGCCCTTACTGAATCTGTAAAGACTGAAAACGTTGTATCTAATTGGCATAAGGATGTAGAAAAGTTGTGGGTACCTCAAAAACAAATTGACACAGAAATTCATAATGAGTTAACTGATTTAGAACAAATAGTAGTTTTTTTAGGAGATCAAATACATAGTTTAGAAAAACAAATGAAATTGAAATGTGATTGGAATGTTTCTTTTTATTGGGTTACTCCTGTTTTTTATAATGAAACTTTATTTCCTTGGCATAAAGTCGCAAACATTTGCCAAACCATGAAAATTTAATTGCCGATATTATTGAATTACAACATCAGGTATACAGCACGTTTGAACAAAAATTAGAACAAATCAATGGAGATGAGATATTGTGCGGTATTTCTGACAGAATTGGCCGACTTAATCCATTAGATAAGATTCATGCCTTGATTAGAACTTCCATGGGTACTCTGTTCCTGTTTTGCCTCATAATTTTTATACTTTATATCATTTGCAAAAAAAGTCCAACAAGTAAAAAAAACTAGTGATCATCATGCTGCTGTCTTTTTGGCTATGACAGCAGTGCAAGCAAATAGTCATTAATTAGAAAGGGGGAAACAAAGGGGCAAAGTCCCCTGCACCCTTGTAAGGTGAATCAGTCTCATTTGTGCTCCTTGAGGTATGAGGCCCTGAGAAGGAACATTTCTAGTACTTGGGCTAGATGTGAGTTTTGGGGGGTATTTTCCCCCAGCTCACAGAAACAGCTTTGACGAAAAATGCAGGTAGTTATACCCTAAAGGAAAGAATGTGCTGGAGGGTCCCACCAAGTTGCAGCTGGGGATTAATCACCTTCCTGGGGCAGTGGGCTGTTGCACTTTGTTCCTTACCTCAATTTACACAATAACTTCCAGTTAATCATATAGGGAAGTAGGCAAACAGAACAGACAACCCAGCACCTTTGTGGTTTATCTCCATTGTTATTTATCTCCAAACAGGATATTCTTAGTTTAGAAAGGTGTGTACATGCTTTGCTGTATTAATGCAAACAAGGAGTGTTCAGGCAGATTTTGTTACTTTTGTTTTCTTTGTTCTTGGATATTGTTATCTGATGATTTATGGTATATAAGAATCTTAGTAAAGATGGGTAGTTGCTGAATGCCTGAGTGAGCAGAGGCCATTCCCTTTCAAATCATTCATTTCATCTGCAGTGCTTCCTCTGAGTCATTGTCTAAGTAGATTAGTGGACAGCAACAGCTGGAAGTGCAAGGCCAGGATGTAGCAGGGTCAGACTCTAGGGTGCTTGCCACCTGCTATGTCCTCAAAAGGTGGAAAGAGAACCTGAGACAACCTGGGGTCCTATTACCAGACATTGACCCCATCCTGAGGCCTCCATCTTCATGGCCCATCACCTCCCAGGGCCCCCACTCCTAAGCATCACCTTGAGGCTGAGGCTTCCACATGAATTTTAGGGGCACAGACACATAGACCAGGACTATACTTCCAGAGTGAAAGGGCTGCAGAGGAACTGTAGGTGAAGGGGCTACAGAGGAACTTTCAGCAGAGACCCAAGGAAGCCCACGTTAGCCAGCTGAGTGTCATCAACACCAACAGAGAACCCCAGAACAAACTGACACATCCCAAGTAATCTTTGAGAAAGTAAAAAAGCCTTTCAACAAAACGTGCTGGGACAACACAGTAGGCAAAGAGAGGAACCTCAGCCTTGTCCACACACCTGACAAAATATTCACTCAAAATGGATTGTATGCAGAATTAAATGTAAAACAAGAAACTGTAACACCTAGTGTAAAACACAGGAGGAAATTCTCAGGATCTGGGGCCAGCCAGTTCTTAGATATGACACAAAGCATGGTCCATGAAAGGAAAAGTAACAAATTGGACTTCATCAAAACAAAATGGCATTTAGCTTTCTTTGGGTTGTATTTATATCAATATATTAGTAATGTATATTCTTAAGTTATATGAGATTTCTAAAATTTTAATATGTCTTAGTTTATGTTATCAGTAATAATTATGATTATTATGTTAAGTTGTATGCAACAGAAATAACTAAATCTTCCTGCCATTTGTGTCCTTGACTGCGGGCATCCTAAGATTTTTGTCATCCACAATTACTGTTTCACTTTGATTCTTCTCAAAAAGTTTTTCATAATGAGCTATAATCCAAACTTGCTTATTCTTTAAAAAAATTATGGAAAGGACTGTTGTAAGTACTCTTAAATACAGGTTTCCAGAAACTTTGGAGATTATACTATTGGACTAAAAAAAAATTCTAGGACTCTAAATGAAAAGCATTTATAAGGATTGCTAACCTAACATCGAGCAGAAAAAGTTAATTTATATGGGACTAAAATGATTTTTCTCATGACCTTTTTGTTTGAAATATGTGGATTCTTTTTTATGTTTTGTTTTCCAGAGTTAAGGAATTGTTTTTTAAAAGCTACTTATAGCTTATAGTGAATTGGGTAAAGTATACATTTGTAATAACAAATTTAAATCACTTTTCTGCCTGATTTCTCCAGAATTTGGAAACTAATTGTGAGTATTCTTAATTTATCCCAATAGGTATTTGCCTAAACTTAGAACCTGTTTTATTTTTTAAAAGGACACAGTTGGAGGCACTGGCTATTTTACCATGGCTTTGTCTAGAAGGTGTTGTCACATGTCACTTCTGACAACACTTGTTAGGGCCCTGGACTGGCCAGGTCTCGGGCCCAGCTTAACTAGGTTCTGGACATGGACTGCTAAGTTACCTTGCTCAGGTATAGTTTCTCTTAGGTGCCTGAGGGCTATCTACTTTAGCTGGACAGACAGAGTTAGTCTTAGAGAGAATAAAGCAGTCCTCAAAGAAAGATAGATCTTAGTCTTTAGTTGCGCTTGGTAATCTTCAGCACAGAGACACCGTGCTGGCGTTCTGCAGGCAGGAGAGGAAACAGTCAGAGTAAGCGAGTCCGTGATAGAATGCGCATGCTCCTTGACTGCCTTCTCCTCCAGCCTAATATAAGGTTGAGCGCCTCCCTCTCAACACCACAGGTGTAGAGACTGCCAATTTACCACTTCTCTCATCTCGCGAGCTCTCATTCTTGTTAGGAGAGCTAAATCCCTCTCCATGCCCTTTCCACCAAAGTGTTCCATGATTGAGCTATACAGGTATTTCTTATAACTCTCACTCCTCCTAGCCATAGGCTATATGGGCTGCAACAAGGTGTGTTTTCAGATGTGACCAGACTGCTCTCAGGAATCAGCCAGTGAAAAGCCCTTGGGGCAGCAGCTTTCAACTGCTGTGACTGAAAATTCTTAAAGAACATTCATTATATTATTTTTGAGAGAAATTCAAAGCTCAGTAAGTATGTTCTTATTTTTTACTCTTTTTTTGATCAACATAATTTAAGTGTGCCATGGAAGTTTAAGTACAGGTTCAAAAGTGCCGTGAGATTAAAAAGAAAAAAAGGTTGAAAGACATTGCCTTAGAGAGAGAAAAACTAAGTTTCAAAATAAAACTGTAGAACACCTGTTATTAGAGTCTAGCCTTGTTCATTGTTTGGCTTTTAGCATTTGCCTGCGCTTTGGACTGGATCTTGAATTCTTTCCTGGCTATAAGTCTCCAAACTAACATTTACAAGTTTTTCTTCCATTATTTTGACTTGGAATCACTAAAAATTAAAACTGCTTTTCTCAAAGTCATGCAAATGAAGTAAGACACCCTAAACTCTGGAGAAAAAACAGCAACTTAATATCAATAATCTTAGCATCTGCTGATAAGTGGGCTTCTCAGAAACTTCACTTGAACATGATTTAAATTACATCTAGAAAAATCTGTTTTACTGTGCTGAAATCTGATAATACGTCAGACCCCCCACCAAAAAAAAAAAAAAATAAAACTAGTTTAGAGACTGCTTCAGACATTACAATTGACTTAATGTACAACTGAAGGGGTTATGGTGAGAAGGGCCTGCCAGGTTCCAGGTGACTTTCCCTGTGAGGCTGTGAAAGGGTCCCACTCTGATTTAATTACCACTCCCACCCCCAGAGGACGTGACTTCCTAGGAAGGAGCCTTCCTGGTAGCATAGGATCAGAGGAAACAAACAATCACACATTCAGGTCTTCATAAGCTTTCCCTGAAGAACAAAGGGGGGCCATAAAGGAAAATAAAAAATCTCAGGACCCACCAAGCTCCTTATGCCAAAAGGAAAGTTAAGTAAGTTAAGCCTGGAGCCTGAGTCCTTCATCACTCCACTCCAAATGAACAACTACCCCTTCTGGACCTGGTGCCATAGCAGCACGGGTTAGCCAGGCCCCTAGGGAAAGGAAGAAGGCCTCAGGTGTCTCCTCTGATAGCCATCCTGAATTGTGCATGAGGAAATTCTTTGCTGGCTTGGAAACCTTTCAGGATGCATATCCTCCCATAAGCAAACACAGCCAATTGTAACTTTATTTATTTAATCATAGCTGTGTACATTAGTGCAATCATGGGGTACAGTGTGCGGGCTTCATATACAATCTGAAATATTTTCTTTTTTTTTTTTTTTTTTTTGAGACAGAGCCTCAAGCTGTCACCATGGGTAGAGTGCCGTGGCAACACAGCTCACAACCTCCAATTCCTGGGCTCAAGCGAGTCTCCTGTCTCTACCTCCCAAGTAGCTGGGACTACAGGTGCCTGCCACAACGCCCGGCCATTTTTTGGTTGCAGCCATCACTGTTGTTTGGCGGGCCCGGGCTGGATTCAAACCCACCAGCTCAGGTGTACGTGGCTGGCGCCTTAGCCTGTTGAGCCACAGGTGCCGAGCCAATCTGAAATATTTTCATCCAACTGTTCGACATAACCTTCATGAGATTTTCTCGTTTATTATGTGAAAACATGTGTTCTGCATTTAGTAGGTTTCACCTGTCCCTTCTAAGATACACCATAAGTGTGATCCCACCATTTACCCTTTCTTTACCCCACCCTCCCCCTCCCCTTCCCTCCCTTACCCCTTTCCCCATATTCTTGTGGCTATAATTGGGTTATAGCCTACATATGAAAGCTATAAATTAGGTTCATAGTAGGGCTGTATACATTGGATACTTTTTCTTCCATTCTTGAGATACTTTGCTAAGAAGAATGTGTTCCAGCTCCATCCATGTAAATATGAAAGAGGTAAAGTCATCTTTCTTTAAGGCTGCATAATATTCCATGGTATACATGTACCATAAATTATTAATCCATTCGTGGATCGATGGGCACTTGGGCTTCTTCCATGACTTAGCAATTATGAATTGGGCTGCAGTAAACAATCTGGTGCCAATTGGAACTTTAGATCTGCAATTTAAGTCTAGTTCCTAAACCAAAGTTTGGTCAATTCCCACTAACAAAGTCAATTACAAGCCTATCGTCCCAATGGCAAAAC
>CAUYRH010112254.1:0-37118 GCA_963574655.1 Perodicticus potto
TCCCAAATAGCAGATTCTTCTGTTGAAAAAGCTCATTATTTTATACTGTGGTTAATATGTTAGTATAGCAGTATTCCCAGATAGTTTTTTGTTTGTTGGGAGGTTGGGCTTTGGGGGGGCAGAGTTAATACTTTGCATGAAATATCTTATAACAGTGAAATTGCTTTCTCTTTTGTCTTGCGAGTTTTTTTGAGGTGAAATTTAAGTTTTTGTGTGAGTAGTACTATTATACCTATCTTGAGTGTCTTGCTTGTACTGTTAAAAAAAAAAAAAAAAGCTCATCATTTGGATTTGGTAAAAAATGGAACAAGCCTAGTTTTTAAACAAGTTAATAGATTTTTCCCCTCCAACAATTCACATCAATTCATGTGTCTCAAAAACAAAGGTGTGTATGGGTGTGTGCTGCTCGGTGTTTTCATAAGCTGGAAAGCATGAATTAAACGTATTTTCAAGGTTCTGAAAGATTAGCATTTTAGGGGCAAACTCTTTAAACATTTAATGGTCAATGATGCTAAAAATTATCTTATGAGGTATTTGTTTCCTTTGAAAAGGCCTTTGAGTAGGATCTACATTACCTTAAAAATGTATGCTCAGAACCAAGTAAAATAGTACCATTATCTTTTCTGAATAACTTATAGAGTAATAATCTCTAAATCTGTATGAGAATAAATAACCCCAAGATACATCCTCTTACCAGAATTCATTTCAATCTACAAGGTGAAGTTTTTGATAACATAATTTGATTTACAGGGAGTAATAGTTAACTATTCCACATCTTCTGTTCTGACATCACCAAGCACAGACTATGTCCAATAACGCCCTATCAAAACAGGAGACACAGAATAGTTAACTACTAGTCCCTTTAAATCACTGACCTTTCTAACTCAATCCACATTTGTTACAAACACAATTATCATTCTGAGTTTTGCAAGCTCTGCATCAGCATAAGGTGCGATGGTGTGAAGGTGTGTGACGAATGCCTGAGGGAAAGAGCACCTCATGTCACTCAAAGATGACCCTTCCAGCTGATTAGGAAGGAATAGTGGCAGCTTCTCATCACGTCCATTACTTACCCGGAAAAGTGGGTGAAGGCATAAGGATCGTACATTCCACCAATAATGGTTTTCATCTGAACATATTCATTTAATTCAGCTTTCTATAACAGCATAAACAAAAGTGGCAAACATTTTCTGCAGTTTATATAAAGTATCTTACTATTACGCATTTAGGTTTGCCTAAGAATGTGTACAGTAGTTACTAAGACTGCAAAGGATACCTCCCATACTATCCACCCAAAAATAAAACAGCTAAAATGATACTGATCAAAGTATTGTTTTACTGGACTCTTAGCTATTCATGTTTAAAAACTAAAACAGAACATTATTACTGTGAATTTTAGAAACATACAAAACTGAAATTAATTTTCCCAACAGCATATATATACTGAAGACAATAAAACTCACAATATTTAAGCCCACCTTACCGTCCCAGACTGCAAAATCCTTTTTTTTTTTTTTTTTTTATAGTCAGCACCTGTCAAGCACAGTACCTGGTTTATCATAGGCGTTCAGGAAATAATGAATTCAAAACAATGATTAATATCACATTTTATTTTTATGATAAATATTTTTCTGTCCAATTTGGAATAAAATGGCAAAAAACATACATACTTGAATCACTTTATTCTGTACTGTGAAATTAAAAATTAACAACCCAGAAAACGAACCTCAAAGAGTTCCTTTGTAAGAAACTGCCAGTAAACACTGCTTGGGAAAAGGTGAATCTTCACTGTTCAGAAATCTTTTAGACTTTATTTATATTATAATTAAGGCTCCTACAGACTTTTCTGTTTGGTTTTACAATCCCTTGGAACTGTAATATCTGGCAGAGTACAATGAAGAACAGAATTACTCAGCCTTGTCTTCCACTACAATTTTGAAAAGTCTCCAATTGACTAGCTAGGTGTCAGACTATAATTCTTATTTATTTGAAATTTCTTCTTCCTACATCTCTAAGATACATTTAAGGCAATAATTATGTTTTCTAAAAAAAAAGAATAATACTGGGAATAAATTTTTTCCTTGTAGGTTTAAATTCATACTTAACATACTGGTGTGGTGAACTAGGCTCAGAACACTGTTACCTATGTCTGCTACACTGGAGTTATTGAAAACTGCAATGATACTTTTTCAAAGGCATAAACTCAATGGCATTTGAGGTCATTATGGCTTCTAGAAGCAGGTAGACAGAAGTCAATTATGAAATATTAATGTTAACTGCAACTAAACAAATATTTCTTAGGAACAACTTTCAGAAAACTGCTTTTTCTTAACAGTGCAAAATCCTAACTCATGATGTTATGTAATTACTTTAGAATTACTACACTTAAGCAATTAATATCTTGACTTGTGCTTAAATGATTTATTAATACCAAAAGATTAGGTGAAAGTTAGAAAGGAAGTAATATTTATTAAGTATCATATAACATGATGGGCTAACTGAATTCTATCCTGACACTTTTTTCCATTTTACGTGTAAGAAAAACAAAGTTCAGAGAAGAATATGCTTTGTAATTAAGTTATTAAGAAACCAGCAAGAATTTGAAACTGTGTCTGTTGTTAAAGTCTTTGTTTATATTAGTTTGCCAAGCAACATGACCACAGACACCTCTACAAGTGAAGTCAAGTGGTACTCCTTGGAATAAAAATGTTCTTAGCGATCACCGGGGGAAGTACTTCCCTCCTGATTTCTTTTTACATCCCTTAGACAGTCTCTGCTATGTCACGTTCTCTCTGATACTTTGGCAGACTTAATAAAGGGATTTGTATAATGTCAAATTTGAAGGCAAAATAGAAAAAACAACTGATATTTCTCACAGTGCATGTAAAAAATTACTTATTTAAAAATATTTCTATACTAATGTAGCTGTTTTCAATTTAGATTATAAACCCAGTAATAAGATACGGAACATTTGTATCTTGTTAAAAAGATCTACTTCCAAGACGAAAAGTGAAGTGTGCTTCTTTAGCAGATTAATTGGTGTAAAGTCATCACTTTAGTTATATAAAAGCTAAATGGAAATTTTAGTATTTCTTTTCCAGCTGTATCACAATGTAACTTATTCCCACCAGTGAAGCGACTTCAATTTCAAAAGTGGTTATTACCCATACCCTTTCTTTTAGTTTTAATATAAATTGCTATTAGGAGAAAAATGAACTGCAAATTTA
The DNA here is from genome assembly GCA_963574655.1 of Perodicticus potto. Classification (NCBI taxonomy): domain Eukaryota; kingdom Metazoa; phylum Chordata; class Mammalia; order Primates; family Lorisidae; genus Perodicticus; species Perodicticus potto. The sequence goes on from CAUYRH010112254.1 coordinate 3,228, forward strand.
AACATTACTACTCTGTAAATTCATACTACACATTATGATTTTAAATAATCTCAAATCTATTACTTAGATGCCACTTACAATCTTAATATTTAATAAAATCCACAGAGCAAAATGTTCTCACCGAATTTTGGTTACATGGAGCAATAATACACCTTTACATAAACAGATCCAAGGGATTGAACTGTGAGATTCTGCATATTCACTGCATTTAAAAACCAAAAGAATACTAAATATAACTTATAAACATAAAACTGAAATGCACATTTTAATCTCATAGCCTATATAGAAGAAACAGGGGCTACACGTTCACAGGTACACGTATGTGTGAATGAATAACCTTGCCATGATTCTAAGAACTAAAACTCCTGAAACAGGAAGACATTACATTTTTATTTGAAAAAATATTTAAATTAATTTTTATACATACAATAGATAAATATCGCTTTCAGAACAAAAAAATTTTAAAGATTAATAAAACTAATACACACTAAACTATTATTTTTACTTCTGAGTCAAATTCTACACACTAGAAAAAGTCAGAAGCTCATACTATTATTTTGCACAAGTTCTTTTAAAAGTGCTTTTAAAATTTAGCAAGGCTGCCAGGTCTGTCAATAAATAAATATTTGTCAGTAAGCTACGAAGTCTATAATAAATGACAATGTTAAGCTGAACAAGTTTAGTGAGTCAACCCTACTTTTAAAGTCATCATGAAAACTCTGTGACTGACCGACACATCATTTCCAATGTCACCAATAAGGCCTCAGTGTGTACTCCAGGACAAACTTTCAAATTCTCAGGCAGTTCTTTAAGAATATTTGGGAGCTTCTGCAATGTCTTTATATTTCTAGCATAAAGATCCAATAACCAGTCAGTGTGAGCACTGGTGGTTTCTTTGTAACTTTTACAAGCCTTAAGCAGCCCATTTAGATGAGTTAAGCCTTTGAAAGCTAAGATGAACTCTGAAGATAAATCAAAAATTGAACAAAAATTCAGCAACATCCTACTAAGTAAAAATGAACCAAATTCAAGTTGCTGGTGATGAAAATGTTTCTCTGTTTGTGCATGAAAATTTTCCACTGTATCTTCTATTTTTGTAATGGCAAAGAGTTCTTCCTTGATTTGGGGTGATAGAACATAATCCAAGGGTAATTCTCCATTACAGTCCCTTTGTTGTAAAAGCACTGGGCCTGTGAAAAAGAAAACACAAAATGTTAAGAGTAAAACATTTTTATTTGGGCAGCTTAAGAGCTGTTTTTTCTCTCTTTTTTCCCCAAAGCATCCACAGTTCTATTTACCATCATATTCTTTATGAATTTGTTTTGACATAATTAACTGGCTATACATGTTGACCAACTAATAAAGATATACTTAGAACAACTGCAGTCAATTAAAAAATAAGGTCTGCCTAAAAGTACATGCCTTAAATAACTTATATAACTACAAATTACAGAAAGCTTTATAAACTCTATCAACTGTCATCTTAAGCATTTCAGTGTTTCTAGAAGAAATTAACAAAATACATTCATCTTAAATTCTGCGTAAGTGTCTTAAGGATATCTGATAATATCACCAAGAAGAAAAAGTTAAGCTATTTTCCATCATTGACAGGTGATTCTGGCACAGATAGAGAACACACTTTTCTTTTTACCCTTGCTGTGCTCTATTTTTAGTACAGGTAACAGATTCACAAAAATTGCATGTTAATTCTACTGGATAAAACTCAGATGTCATCCACCTATCCTAGCCAAATCTATCTTCTCTACTTAGAAAGTACTGAAGACAGAGCTTATTCCCTAGGGACCAAAGGATAGTGTGGGAGGAGCAAAGCAGCAAGGACTCAGCATGTGTCACACAGAAAACTGTGCAAGTCCTCTGCGACTCTGTCGGTTGAGTCTTGTAATCATTTATTCATTTAGCCATAAAACTGTTACAGAGGATATAAAGGTTTCAGTACTAGCAGAAGGTCTTATTATTGTAAGAGAGATCATGTAGTCAGAGAGAACAGAGTGTAACTGCTAAAACTATTAATGACTCTGATTAGACATATATGTATAGTAGCCTAGATATAAAATGTATTTAATATGAAAGATCAAACATTGGCAACATATGATTAATGCCATTTATAGAAAAAAAGAGAATTCTAAGTTAAAATTAGGTTCCTTTCCATTGTATCAACATCTCAAAAAAAAAAAAGCTCCAAGTCACTCCTCTTAAAAAGAAATAATATTATAGATACAAGGTACCAAAAGGAAATAAAAGTTGAGAGATATAAACTTAAAATTACTAAATTACTACTCTCAAGACTGAGTGATTCACAATGAATGAATAATGCAGTTACTACAATGATAGTACCCAACCATTTGACAGGTCCAAACTCAGATTATGACCAAGGTAAAAGCAAGTCTGTACAATTGCTGAAGGACCTAGACATCCAGAAATACAAGTAGATTTCTTCCTCTAGAAGGAGACACACACCCCTTTACTATTCTCCACTTAAGGGCCCTAGTAGAATTCACACTGGTCGGTATAATGCCATACTCTACTGAAGAGATGAACTTAATACAGCAATGGCTCCTATATCGAGACCATTTGAAACAACCAAATATTGGCTTAAATATCAGATATATGGTTGGGTAGAAAAATAAAACACTTAGGAGGTAGACCTTACAGTTTGGTAAGCATATAATACTAAAAAATAATGTAGAAGAACTTAAGAATATACTGACTATGAAATGATGTCAGTAAAACAGATACATTAAGACCTTTAGGGGGCAGGAGAAGACTATATATAACCAAACGTCTTAAACTACCAGGCTGTACAGCCTCTCTTAGATGCATGCAGAGTAAAAAGACAGCTAAAGAAAATATGCTTTTTGTTTTTCTGCAGACTCAAATGCTTTAATTATGGGATAAGATCAGGTTAAATTCTAAGATAAAATCAATACAAATAAAAGCTGCAAATGATTTCTACAAATCTTTGTTTCTATATTTAAAGCTAGTCATCAGTTTTCTTTTTAAAACACAAATCAGTTTTGAACATGTTAATGTAAAATTTATATTATTCAGTTCAGATATAAGAAGAATGTCACTGAAAAGGAAAGATCAAAAATCAGCAGAAAAACCAGTAGATGAATATTTCAGCTCAAGTTATTTCCTTCACAAAACCCCTACATAAGAGTTATCACCATTTGAAAATTTTCCTCCTTTAACTTAATTGACTGCAAAATGTGAATGAAGAAAATTATTCTAGGATATCCTTTTTTTAGTCTGTAAAAAAAAATGATTCATAAAGATAAGATTAATTGAGCTAGCAGCTATATACAGGAAATGAAATAAGAATGAAAAAATTCCAAGTAATCACAATGGAACATTTACATCCATTTATCAATAAGCTTTCAGAAATGACTGGTTCACAAAGACATTACACACCTAAACAAAAAGGATTAATATTTTAATTAACCAACACACTTGATCAAACAATGTACTCTTAAATGTGAACCTAAATAGGCTTAATACATATCTAAATATAAGACTTTTTTTATCCCTATTAATAAAAGGTGCTTACATGTTAGGAGACTTTTTAACCTTACTTTTTTACTGATATGAAATAAAGGCATCTTTCCTTAAATATAAAATGCTATCTACCTCTGAGGGATTCATCAAAAACTGGATAATTTATAGAAACCCATTTAGCATAAACGCACTCACCCCCATGCTGGAGCAGCAGCTTGCCGATTTCTACGTGTCCGTTTGACAGTGCATCATGCAAAGGAGTCACCCCGTCCACTTGAGTGAGCAGATCCACCTCTGGACAACGCTGCAAAATTTCCTGGACACACACTGTGTTGCCATAGTTACAGGCTTCGTGCAAAGGCGTCCAGCCAGCATTGTCTAAATTAGAAATCAAGACAAGTTTTAAAACAGCAGAAGTAGGACTCTGGTAGTAAAGTATTGATGTTCTGTTTCTCTTAATAGTGTGACTAAGTACTTCATATTCAAAAGGAATGCTTTGAGTAAAATGCCGAAGGTTGTAATCATATTTCTGCTTTTAAGAAAAATAAACTAAAATAGATAATAATAATTTTAAAATATTAATGTTGGGATATTATCAACGGAAGGTCATCAAAAAAATGTTTCTATACCATTAGCTACAAATCAACATATAATGAATTTATTGGCTTTGCTAAAGGCAGTATTTTAAAGGTATCTTAGGTAAATTTTCTTAAATAATTTTTTAATGGGATATAAAACCATCTAATATCACAAGTATTAAGACACTGAATTAGACCATAAAGATTTAAAACTAGTAACTCTGAGGAGAAAAAAAAAAAAAAGATTTAAAACTTACCTTTAACATTGATGTCTATTCCTGGCAAAGAGAGAAGAAGAATCAATCTCTCCACTTGGTTATTTATGCAAGCTCTATGCAAGGCTGTTTCTCCTGCCATAAAAAATTAATAGATTATTCCAGAAAAGACAAGATATCAACTAAAGAAAATAATCAGAGGGCATGAACTAGGAGATCTGGCCCTATGCCGTAAGATTATTTATTGAGTTTTCCTTTTGACTGGTTTAAACATCTCTTGCATAAAAGGGGGGAGGGGAGGAAACCTCACCAATCCATAGAGCTTCTATTCTGTTCTATCAGCAATTCAGCAATGAAATTCTACAGCAAAAGGTTTAACACAGGCATTGTCTCCCCCTAGTTCAAGGTTTAAAGCTTCAATCTCACTATAAAACCCCCAAATGATCGGAGAATACCAAAAATACTGGGTTTTGCAGCACTAAAAGTTTAGAGTGCAATTGCCCTCTCTTAAATTTATTCATGAACCTACGTTAAATGTATGGCTCTTTTTATATAGCATTTATAGCTTAATTCAAATGAATGTTTCTGGCTAAGCACGAGTGCCTCTACACACTCAAGTATAATTCAGAACTTGAAATCCATTAACAGATGGTTTGCTGCTTCTCAATAGGCTGTCTGGCTGGGCTACAGCAGCAGAGAGAGAGAGAAATGGAGGAATCTTAATATAAACACACACCACACCACACACACACACACACACACACAGAGCAAAAAATCCCTAGTACCATTTAAAGCTGAACAAGAGTAACAAATAGAATGGCATGGTTTTTACCAGGAGAGAATGCAATTAGTGCCTACTGGCTAAAATTGTCTTTATCCATCTCTGCATGACTAAGATTAATAAGTGATAATTTGATAGAAGGGGAAATAAAAGAATGTATTATAAGTGACTGCTTAGGAAACAAAATGGAATTCTGAATCATATTTGCTTTTGCTATAAAATACTAAGTAGCACATTCTGATGTCACTCAGTTTTACAGATTATCTCTATGACTTCTACCAAAACATTTCTTTTACACGCATAAAACAGCTTTGGAGTTTTTCTCTTTTATCATTTTTTAATTCTCTTCCTTTCTCCTAGTTCCTTCTACTGTTCAGCCTACAGTCATTCATACCCATTTTACTTTTTGAAAGTATAAAACAAACAAAAAGGACACTGATTGGTGAAGGTTATCATCTGAGTTCTCATCTAATACATTTTTCATATTTCCAGTCAACTGGGCACTTAATTTTAAATTTGTGATATGCAATTATGAACTTATGTTGAAAGATTATAAAAGGTTTACTATCACTATTTCCCTGGGCATCATAATGCTAATATCTGTGTTTAAAAAATGATATAACTCAAATAAAAGAGACTCAGTACTTTCTTTTTGCCAGGTATAGACTTTTTGAAGATAGTCTAAGTAAAAGAAGTGCCAGAGCGAACTATTACAACACTGTTCCTGTTATTCCACCCTTTAGGTACTTAGGTTCCAGTACAGTTAGAACCAAAAGCCAAACACATTTCATAGTCTGGGCTCAATGCCTGGAAGCAAAGAGCCCATATGCTTAACACAGCTATGTAACATAGCCTACTCCTCATTCTTTGTTCACAAAATGTCTAGGACTGAAAGAGATGAAGACTGAATTATACTTTCAAATCAGAGACACTGATTCTAAGCAGCACACGTAGAGGTGGAATAGGAAAGTAAGGCGGGCAAGTCTGGAAGGAGCCCAGCAAGAGCGCTCCCTGGGTTGTACATCTGGAAAGGCCGGGAGGGGAAAAGAGGAGGCGTACTCTGTTAGGCTCAGTGTTAAACAACCACTGCCTTTGTACAAATGACAGTTCAAGAAAATAATATGCTATTCAAGAAAGCATTTTCTGGACCTAGTCCAATACTTAAGTCCAAGTATTCATCAGGGCAAGTGTGTGAAACCTGTAAGTACTAACTATGACCACGAAAAGTTCTCAGCATAAGTTAATTTAGATACTTAGAATACCTTTTAGATTAGTCTTGTGAAAATTTATCTTTGTAACCAAAGAGGGGCAATTCTCCTTGGAACATGATAATTCTCCTTCTGATTTCTTTTTCATTTTTTTTGATGATGAGGAACATTTAGTAAGGTTCAGGTCTCTGAAAGAAAAAGAAATAATGAAAGCTTGTTTTTCAGCAAGGCGTGCCATCATACATTAGACAGAATTTTTTTTTTAAGTTTAGCCTCTTTTTAATTTAAACTCCCTTACTTATTCAATCTTTATTGTTTTCTAATTTTTAAATTTATATTAACCATATAGAAACAAATTCTAATGCGCTCATTTTCATCTTATTAGCCTTATACACCCATTGGCTACTAAGTTTATGAAAACAGAATGTATTTTATTCTATTATAAATAAAGAAGAAGGGGAAGAGAAAAAGGCCAAGTAAACCACATTGGGCAGAGCAAATACAGTACAACGCTAAGCCCAGAATGCAGAATGCAGGCCTCTGCTCCCTATTCTTACCTCTATTTTCTGATTCTTTTCCCTTCTTCCTCTCAGAGAACATTTAGGCTTTTTGAGTTTTATACAGCAAACTCTAGAGGAGGTTTCTCCTTCTGGGAAAGTTATTACAAGTTTGGGCACCTCATAGGCCCACGCATTCTGAAATCCCATCTATATTAGGGAAATTAGTAATTTAAATCATAGGGCAAAACTGTGTAAAATGATAATATGATGAGCAGTTTTAGTTCTTTCGGGAAGCACTTAATAGAAAGATAGCCTGTACCACGAATTATATAAAGAGAAAACGTTGATGATGTGTGATTACAGGCCTAAAATTGAGCTTTCTTCTAATCAGTAGAATTAAGACAGTAACATGGATAACCATGAAGTTCAAGAAATACTTCAGGGAAAAAGCTTTGTTTTGTATTTGCAAACAAAGCACGGCTAGGATATCAGTGTCACTTACGTTAACTCTGGCAGCCCTTCCACTTGCTTCTGTTTAGCACCGTTGAGCATCAGTAAAGCTCTCTGAGATTCAAAACAAGGCTGCTGTCCTATTTTCTTAGGTATCTGTACCTTTCCAGCCCCAAGCACACCAGTTTTCCCCAAAGCTGGCAAATAGGAATATACCTGTTGCAAAATAATATTATATTGCTTTCACAATTACAAAGAAGGCATTAAAAGAAATTACTTGATTCACTCCACCATTTGGGGCGTTTTCTTGGTTTATCACTATGACTGCCACCCTACCTTGTTTGAGTATGATTAAATATTACGAAAGCTAGTTCCATGTCACTATGTTAATGCCATGAACACAAGAAGAAAAGTACTTCTTGTAAATAGTTATGTTCTCTAATTTTAATGCTCTTTTAGGAACACTCTTTTGATTAACTGTATGCCCATTAATATATTTTCATGCATATGATTATGTACGATTGGCATTTTTGTTATTTCCATTTGATAATGCCTTTCTTCCACAGAAAACTAGGCTGGAAAAAATGTCATAAGGAGTGATAATGTTCTTAAAGGCAAGAATTGTAGCAAAACAGAATTTTCTCAATCTGACCAAAAAACAAACATATTTCTCATTTGTTGAAGAAACTGCTAGAGATATCAGATATTACTTATATCTAAAGATACTCAAGATAAACCTGAAGAACCCAAGATCAAATGTACTGTATATTTATATGATTATTTTGCTTTTTCTTTTATTAAATTTTTATTGTTTTTAGAGATAGGGTCTCATTGTCACCCTGTTTGGAGTGCAGTGGCCCAATCATAGTTCACTGGAAACTTGAACTTATTTGCTCAAGTGATCCTTCAGGCTCAGCCTCCAGAGTCTGCAGGACTATAGGCACATAACATCATGCTCACTAATTTTTTAATTTATTTTAAGGAGATGGAGTGCTGCTATGTTGCTTGGGCTGGTCCTGAACTCCTAGGCTCAAGTGATCTTTCTGCTTTGGCTCCTCCATGCCCAGTCAACACTTTGCTTTTGAAATACCATTAAATGCCACACAAAAATTTGTTTGGATCACGCTCTTTCTGAAATAATGATCTTGTGTAGTATGGCAAATGAGTACAAAGCCAAAATTCTTGTATTATTTTTCTGTTCCCAAACCTTAATTACTCTCAAAAGTAATTAAAATCTCTATTTATTAATTTCATTACTTTTTTTCTTAAGAGATGGTTCAGCTATAACTCCCAGGCAGTGTCTATTCATAGGTATGATCATAGTGCAACGCAGCCTCCAACTCCTGGGCTCAAGTGATCCTCTTGCACCAGCCTCCCAAGTAGCTGGGACTGCACCGCACTTTAATCAATCTATTTTTGAGGTAGAATAATACTGGGTCTTATACAGATTGGAAAGACTTAAGAACATTTTATATCCATTTATTAGAAATAACTGAGAATATTTTAAAATTGAATTTATGAACTTACTTCTTGAAAATTAAAAGAACAAGAATAGAGTGGGGCTTACCATCTTCTGAAGAGAAAGTGGTTCAGAAGAAACGCTGCTGGAGCTCTGTAGACACAACTTTTTAAAGATTGCCTCTGCAGCAAACATTTGAAGCCAAGAGGAGGAAAAGGAGCAAATAAAAATCTCTAATTCCTGTGAAGAAAAGTCTGTAGAAATAAGAGAAGTTAATATAGCTGTTGCTACATCCTATAAAACCTTTTTCTATAGGTTTTTTCCTCAAATGATATACAAAGGATTTACCCACATGATTTTAAACCACAAAAATTAGGTAACATTCCTATTATTTGCCTTTCAAAAAAATTTTAATAATACATATTCTAACATTTGAAAAACAATCATTTGTTTTGATTATTTCCAACGTAAGTCTTGGGCTAAATGGGGTGGCTCACGCCTATAATCCTAGCACTTTGGGAGGCCAAGATTTGGGTGGATCACTTGAGCTTAGGAATTCCTGACCAACCTAAGCAAGATCCTGTCTCTACTAAAAAGAGAAAAAACTATCCAGGTATCATGGCAGGCACCTGTTGTCCCAGCTATTTAGGAGGATGAGGCAAGAGGATCACTTGAGCCCAAGAGTTTGAGGTTGCTGTGAGCTATGACACTGCCATGGCACTCTACCAGGGGCGATAAAGCGATACTCTATCTCAAAAACCAAAACCAAAACCAAAAAAAAAAAAAAAAAAGTGACAATATACAATAATTATGGTAGATTAACTATAAATACTAGAAGAATAAATAAGTAAAAATTAGCAAAATATACATAATAAATAGCAAAAGAGTTAAACTTATAAGCATTAAGTTAAAATATATTTCAAAAATTAGATAAAATGATGAATTTAATAGCAACACAAAGCCTAAGTTTTAAGGGTGGAGTTCCTTTAGGCTGAGGAGCTGGGAGACACCCATGAATGTCTGCTCAGATGCCTTTGAAAAAGGCTGGGACTTTCATGTCCTTACAGTCCTTGGCTTGACTCAATGAGTGAGGAGAGAAGAAGTAAAGGGGGGATTTTACTTCTAATTGCAAAGTAAATCCAGTGGAGGAGATTCTACCGGCATCTGGTGGTAAAGGCCAGGATTGTTACTAAACATTCTACAATGTACAGACAGCCCTAACAACAAATAATTATTGGGCCCAATGCATAAACCAAGCTCAGGATGAGAACCCCTGCCTGGACCAGAGAGCCCCGAGGCTTTGGGCTTGTTGCAGAAGGCTGCAAAGGAGTCTTTACACCTTTGGGCAAATGGCCCTAGTCAGATGTTAACGAAATACACCCAGTCCCACAGAGACATATGATTGCTAAATTCAGATGATCTCTTATAAAATCTCCTCAACAGAGATACAATTTTTAAGAGATAGAAAGGAGAAAGCAATTTTTACAACTCTTTCTCTTGCTACTACTAAGGCTCTGTTAGTATAATTTGAAAATGTACAGGCAGTAATCGGAAAGGTGGTAATCAATAGATCATTTGAACATTTAATCTCTAATTATATACATTAAAAAGGATGTCTACCACCATAAAGTTTACTACAACCAATTGATCTTTTAACACATGAATTCTAAACAGAGGCAAAAGCAAGGCAGAATAGCCTTTCCTGGAAGAGCTCAAGAGAGAGGATCTTACACTGAAACTTAGAACTTAGTTATTCATCTCAAAAGTGCATCTGACAGGTTTACAGAAATAGAAAATACAAACTAGAACAGGTCCACACATTACTAAATAACTGAGTAAAAAGCCATGTTACAAGAACAAGACAACATAAGAAACTTAGCCCCTGAACTATAAGACCTTTAAAGGCAAAGACATATGTGTAGCCCTCACAGCATGTAGACCACTAACTTGCACAGAATAAACATTTAGTATTTGACAGATGAGTGAATGACTGGCAGATACTAATACCTCATGACAACCAAGTCAGGATAATCTTTTCAAATAGTGTCAGATCATACCACACCCTTGTTAAGATACCTGACTTACAAATTCCTTTACAAACTTCTCTACCCCTCCTGTGGCCTTCTTCTGGCCACTCTTCCTGTCAGAAGGCACCAGAAGTTCTCAAACTTCCCAGGCACTGTTCTTTCCTACCTCAGATATTGCAAATGCTGTCTTTTGACTAAAACACTCTGCCCTGACTTTGCCAAACTTCTACTTCAGATTCCACATTCCATGGGCACTCAACATAACATAAGTTCACCAATCGCAATGCCTAGATCTTCTTGTCTTAGAGCACTTACCATTTCTAAATGAGGTACTTTCATTAAAGTAACATTCTACTTCTCCCGCCTAAAGTTTAAAAAACAAACCAAGGACTATGTTTTATTTCCCTTTCCACTGTATATAAAAGTGTTCAGCTCAAGGAATGGTAGAATGCCAATAAAAATTTGTTAAATAAATGAAACAAAAAAAATTTTGACTGAGATTCAGTAATGATATAAAAATTTGTATTCATATCATTTATGTAAGAGATCTGAAGCATGGAAATAGATTAGAGTTAAGAAAGCAAAAGTGAATAAAGTAAAAAAGTATTTATCAGGAAAAGCCAAAGATGTAATCTAAGAGCAAAGAAGGCTTTAATAAAGTTCTCTAAAGAAGTGAAAACTACTTCAGTCAATTTTGATGACATGGTTTCATTCCCACAGAAACAACAGGAAAAGAAATATTTAAGTCAGGACTGGGAAACACTATGACCTGGTGTTTTTATGAATAATAAGAATTATTATTATTTTTTAATGAATAATTTTTTAAAAAATTATTATGATTTCTCATTTTGTCGCCCTGAGGTTGAATGTCGTGGCGTCACAGCTCACAGCAACCTTAAACTTCTGGGCTCAAGCAATTCTCTTCCCTTAGCCTCCCGAGTAGCTGGGACTACAGGTGCCTGTCACAACGCCTGGCTACTTTTAGAGACAAGGTCTTGCTCTGGCTCAGGCTGGTCTTGAACTCATGAGCTCAAAACATCCACCCACCTCAGCCTCCCAGAGTGCTAGGATTACAGGTGTGAAACACCAAACCTAGCCTATTATTTTTTGGGGGATAGGTTCTTCCTCTGTTACCCCAGCTAAAGTGTAGCAGTGTCATCATAGATCATGTGACCTCAAACTCCTGGCTCCAACAATTCTCCTGCTTCATCCTCCAGAGTAAATGGTATGGATGATAGGAGCACATCACTACACCTGATAAACTGTTTACAGAGACAGGGTCTTGCTGCATGGCCCAGCCTGGTCTCAAGCTCCTGGCCTCAAGTAATCCCCCCAGCTCAGTCTTCCAAAGTGTTAGTGTAACAGGCATAAGCCACCACGCTCATCCTTTATAAGTAGAGTTTTATCAGAACACAACCACACTCATTTGTTTATATATAGTGTGACTGCTTTCTCACAACTGTGAAGTTTAGTAGCAGGGACAGAGACTATAGGGCCTAAACACCCAAAATACTTACTATCTGAAAAATTTTTTAAATTTTTATTTCAGATTAATATGGGGGTACAAATGTTTAGGTTACATTGTTTGCATTTGTTAAGAAGAGTTCTAGTTGCAGGTGAGCCCTTCACTCAGGGGTGTGCTATGTACCCTTCCATTGTGCCCATTAGGTCATAGCTTACCATTACGCCCTCCTGCACCTCCCCCACACCTTCCTCACCCCTCCCCCTGCTTGAATTGGGTTTTTTTTTTCTCATGTGGGCATATAGTTTATCTGTTGGTCTCATATTAGTATTTAGTAAATTGGATACTTGCTTTTCCATTCTTGTGATACTTTACTAAAAAGAAATTTTGCTCAACTCCATCCAGGTTAATACAAAAGATGTAAAGTCTACATCTTTTTTTATGTCTGAATGGCATAGATGTGCTACAGTTTATTAATCCATTCATGCACTGATGGGCACTTGGGCTGATTCTACGTCTAGCGATTGTGAATTGAGCTGAGATGAACTTTCTAGTGCAAATGTTGATATGGTAAAATGATTTTTGTTCTTTTGGATAGATAGCCTAGTAGTGGAATTGTGGGATCAAGGGAAGGTCTACTTTTAGCTCTTTGAGGATTCTCCATACTTATTTCCATAAAGGTTGTATTAGTTTGCAGTCTCCTCAGCAGCGTAAGAGTGTTCCCTTTTCTCCACATCTATGACAGTTTTGGAATTTTGTGATATGGGCTATTTTCACTGGGGTTCGGTGGCATCTCAGGACGAGATTTGCATTTCTCTGCTGATTAGGGACTGTGACCATTTTTTCATGTGTTCATTGGATGTTAGCTTGTTTTCTTCAGAGAAGGTTTGTTCATGTCTCTTGCCCACATGTAAATGGGATTGTTTGCTCTTTTCTTATTGATCAGTTTATGGCCTCCATAGACTCTAGTTATCAGCCCTGTGTCAGATTTGTAGCAGGCAACTATCTTCTCTTATTCTAAAAGTTGTCTGTTTGCTTTACGTTGTTACACCCTTAGCTGAGTGGAAGCTTTTTAGCCTGATCACGTCCCACTCCAGCGTAGGAGTGACATCTAAAGGTTCAGCCCCCAGCCAGGACTCTCACAGACTGCAGCCTTGAAAGGGAGCATCAGGAGGCTCTGTGTGGGAAGGGCCACAGGTATAAGCTGCAGCCCATGTGAACTGTCATTGGTGAAGGGGCGGCAAGCTCCCGTATCCTAAGGCCTCTAGATCTGATTTCAGCCCATCAGTGTTAATTTCCAAACCGGTCTGCAGGGTGCTGCCTAAGGGTCCCCAGTTAGATTATCTCTAAATAACTATTCAAGGACAACCTAACATTCCAGCTTAAAAAGTAAACTAAACATACACATGGGGTGGAACTTTACATAAAAAAAAGTTTGCTGATATATACTTTAAGCCAATAAATAAGGAATTCATTTAGGCATAAAAAAGAATTTTCAGTTAGTATGACTTTAAAATACAGAAAGAAAACTCCTCTATCCAAAGCTCTTAGAAGAAGGAAAAAAATGGCATCTACGTGGAACTGAAAGACATGAGGTCTGATGAAAAGAAAAGATTCTATTTATCTTCTAAGATATCTATTGCCTTAATTCTTGACAAAAAAATTACACTAAACCAAAATTAACTTGATAGAACTGAATTTGACTAGTCCTGTGGTGATAAATTTTGTATTTTCAAACTGGGAAACACCAGAATATCCAGTTAATCATAAATAAGAAAGATGGACCAATATTTTCACCTTGAAGGTATGTAACAGGCAAATTATGACATTATTTACTAAGGACTTAGGAAAAGCAAAAGACAGTGAATGAGTTGAAAAATCATGCAAAGAAATGCCTAACACACATGCACAGAGAAAGGAAAAATATCCATATAGAAAAATAAATGAATAAAAAGAGGTGGCAAACAATGATTTTTAAATTTCTTGATCAAAATATAAACAAAAAGGACATGATTACAGCACCTAGTTCACTATGTAAAATGTGATATTCTGCAAACTCCATAATAAAAAAACTTTCATTTTGCATTATAGAAAAGCTACAGCTCTCTTAAAGATAAACTTACTTGATTTCTATTTCTTGACAAAGGTTAAACATCAAGCTATACTAACAGAAAAAAATTAGAAAGATACTCATTTAACTATATATATATATATATATATATATATATATATATATATAAAAATATATGTTAAAAATTTTAAATTGCCTATGTACAGCCTAATCTGAAGCCTAAGGAACCATCTGTGTGTATGTGTTTTGAGAAGGGTAAGGAAAGGCTTAAACATGCTTTAACAGTTACATTAATTTAAATCTCATCTAAAGTTTCAGATGTGATCAAACACAGATCCTTGGGAGCAAAATTATCTGTCAGTAGGATTTTAACGCTAACACTGAAGTTGACTTTTAGCTCAAGTCAGTCATGAGCTCAAACTTATTATAGGGTTTAAACTTGTTATGTAAAAATGGGGAGTAATGCTGGATAACCATGACTTTTTAAAGCGAAGGGAAATTCAGTAAAGAAAGCACTGAAGCTGATATATATTACATGCAGAAGAACCCTACAAACACAACACTCATTGTTTCATTTGATTGGCTAAAACTATAAAATAACTTATTTTCCTTAAAGGCAATTACTATGTGTTAGAAAAATACATAACTATATTGATAGTCTGTAAAGCCACTCTAATCCTGCTTTGGGTCGCCAAACGCAAAAAAGTTTCATTATGGAAGGAAAACAGGGAATTCTGTTAGGCAAATGTTTAGGTTTCATTTTAGCAAATAACACCCAAATAAAAAACACTATACTACCTAGTAGGAATGTGGGAAAGAAATGATAAGAAAGGGTTCTGAAGGAAGACTGAATTTGAGCTAAGAAATGTTAAAAAGTCATGTGACAAAGGCCAGCTAGTCCACAGAAGGACCAGTCATCACCCCTCTGATCAATAAATAAAGAGAAAAAAAAAGAAAGGAGATGAAACACTTTAGATAAAAACCTTCTAACTTCTGTAATATACAAACAGACCTCTTTGCAGAGGGCATCATTGAATAAATCCTGAACCCAGTTATAATCTGAATCTCTTCAAAGTATTAAAGTGATTGACAACATATTCAAGAACTTTTTCTTTAAATAAAATCAAGATGCTTCGAAAGATGTGTGCCAAAACAGAATATTTATTAATATTTGACAGTGTAAAATAGTGACACATAGGTATATAAAAATAATCTTTCATAGGTGAGGACCACAAAGAAGCTCATTTGATTTAAAATCTGTTCATTTCGGAAATTTAGGATTACAGAAATAAGTAAAGGAAGACAGGAAGGGAGACAGACAGACTCTTCTCAAATTGGTTATGAAGTGTGGGAATGTACATAAGGTCTTATGGAGGCCTCTTTCAGTCTGGAGACCCAAAAGAGTTGGGTAGAATTTTTCATAGGATGAACACTGTAAAATAAGTTCTGCCATCACATTGCTTATATAATCTTTACTCTCCATCCCACTTATTTTAGGGGAAATTTTAAAATTAATGTAAATAATTGGGGAGGAGGAAGGATGAGAAAATTATGCATAACCTCCTTTAATTGTTTCGTCCATGCTCATTTCTTGTTAGAGCACCAGATTCAGCAGAAATAAAAAATAGTTACAGTTTTTTATGTTATAATAAGAAAAAGTATAGAGCAATAGGTACACAGAGAAAATGTTTTAACCAGTGATATAATCCAAATTAATACAAGTGGCTTTACAACTTAAGTATTCTGATTTAGTGAATTTCATTTTTTAATACTGTCAAGTGTTCATATAAGAAAAGCCCTGGGAATTGTTCACAGGTACAGACAGATAAAACCAGAGACTGAAAATGCTTTATGTTCAGCTTAAATGATCAGAAGTGTTAAAGGTACTGAAAATAGCTCTTATCATGTTAAGATTCTAAAAACTACACCTAAAAAAGTAAATCTATCTCTTCAATCAAAAGTGAATAAACTGATTTTAAATTTGTTTACCAATGTACTTACTTGTATACATGGGCTCATTATAAATTTTAGTTGTAGGAAAGAAACATAATATTATATATAAACACAGCAGAACTTCTGTAAGTTGACCAAGGAACAGTAATAAAATGGTCCACACACAGAGGTGGTCAACATGAAGAACGAGACCTACTGCAGTGATACATAGGGTACTACAAAGTTTTGAGCCAGACTGTGTTTGGTTCACTATTTCACTTCTAAGAAACACAGTCAACAATGTCCTTCCTAATTCATCCGTGCAAGTTTGAACTTGCTTGCTTATCAGTGAGGTTGGGTGGGCTTCATTTGTTTCTACTGGCGTGCGTGCAGTTTATGTTTTTTGATTTTTATATCTCAAAACTTTCACAATGACTCATGTATGTACATGTGGTGTATGTCCAGTCTACGAATATTAGGTCAACTTAAGGAAGAAGTCAGTGTAGAGAGGTGGTCAGCTATGCAGGTTCCACTGTATATAATAATTTATTGGGCAAAACACGATTGTAAGAGGGACTTTACCCAACAAATGCAACCAGTGTAACATGGTTTCTTGTACCCTCAATGAATGCCCAACAATAAAAAAAAAAAAAAACAACAATTTATTTACAGATAGTATTTTGTCTTATCATCTAATATATAATTTTTATGAAATCAGCAAAATAATATATTTGAATAATGAATAACGTATGTGGGAGGAAGGCTCTTGTAATGTTTAGAGAAAAATGACAACATAAAATTACACATACAGTATAAAAATACTTAGAATTACCAGAAAGACACTAATAAGTTAACAGTGGTTATCTGTGTACGAACATTATAGATTCCTTTTATCTTTAAATTATCTCTGTGCTTCTATCTGGGTGAGTATCCATAACTAAGAAAAACTTCAAATGAACATACGTTAAAAATCAAAGACTGCTTAAAAAAAAGACAAAACCACTGTCTAGGTTTGGTCTAAGAAAAACAAAACACACACTTACTTACCATCACATGAAAGAAAAATATAACTTCCCAGGTCATCAGACATGTGTCGCATCACATTTCTCCCCATCTTAAGTCCAAGGAAGATCCAATAATCTATTGCTACTCCAAGAATTCCAGTCAGTAAGTAAGCCAATTCATGTTTGAAGACCTAACAGTAAGATGGACCAATATGATATATTTACAATTTTTTGATCAGTGTTTATTTTGAGTATTAATTGAGAGGGAAAGCTTAGCTATTTCAAAATACAAGTTTTGCTAATGATAACAGGTATTCTTCAGAACCCCAGCAAACTAATATCCCATCTCTCCATTCTCTGTCTCTCTCTACACACACACACGATGAAAAAGTTGATAAAACATACCTTCAAGGAACTTATATATAGATAGTTTAGAACGAATTCTTTATTTTATTTATTTATATTTTAGAGACAGAGTCTCTTTGTCACCCTCAATAGAGTGCCGTGGCATCACAGGTTACAGCAACCTCTAGCTCTTGGGCTTAGGCGATTCTCTTGCCTCAGCCTTCGGAGTAGCTGGGACTACAGGCGGTCGTCACAACACCCAGCAATTTTTTTGTTGCAGTTTGGCTGGGGCTGGGTTGAAACCCGCCACACTCAGTATATGGGGCTGGCGCCCTACCCACTTAGCCACAGGTGCCACCTAGAACGAATTTTTAAAATAATTTTATCTAATGCTTTCAAGTGCTTTCGTCAAGCAATAATTCCATTAAAATGAGAAAATACCTGGTTTCTGTAGATATGTAACAAGAACATATCATTATAAAAGATAGATTTTCCACCCCTACTGTTTGTATACAGTACTCTTTACATTTCTCTAAATGGCATTTCCAGAAAGACTTGAGACACACAATAAGTAATAGTTTTAGCAAAGAAGAATGTTCGTTACAGGAAAATAGATTGATTCGAATTTTAATTATTAAATTATATCAAATAAACATTACCTAATTTAGAGACGTATGGAGATTAGTTTAAAATATTATTTTACATCAATGATAATTATTAAATTTCTATAAGAAATATAGTAAAACATATAAATCTTACATACAGTAAGTGTGCTTTGTCCTAGTGGTTAAAAATATTTTTCTACTTTCTTATAATTTTTTTTTTTTGCAATGATAGGTCACCAGTAACAATGGTATATCTTTTTTTTTTTTATTTTGCGAAGGAGTCATGCACTGTTGCCTGGGCTAGAGCGCAGTGGCATCATCCTAGCACACTGCAGACTGCTGACTCCTGGGCTCAGGTGATCTTCCTACCTCAGGCTACTGTGCTGCTTACCCCACGCCCGGCTAATTTTCCTACTTTTAGTAGAGACCAGGGTCTTGCTGTGTTGCTCAAGCTGCTCTTAAACTCCTGGCCTTAAGTGATCCTCCTGTCTTGGCTTCCTGAAGTGTCTTAGGATTACAGGTGTGGGCTATTGCACACGGCCTAAAAATATTTCTCTAATCCTTGAAGTTCACTATAAGCTATGAAAATAAAGAGGTATGAGAATAATGTTGAGAATAATATCTAAAAACACCTTTGAAAATCAAAATATTATTCACCTTTTCAAAAAAAGACAATACCCTTTGAAATTCCCATATTCTTATTACTTGTTGTTTAGACATGTTGAGTATGTGAAAACCATCACTAAATTAATAGTTGGGTAGAAGGCATGTGAAGAGATTTATTAAATGTTACAGTATCCAAATAGATTATATCTGCTATGTTCTGCTATACACTATGCCTAGTAGGGGATAAGTGGCAAAGAAATACCTAGTACTTTGAACCCACCCTCAGCAAACATATTTTTTATAAGTAGACAGTATTTTTTAAGGACATCATGCCTTCTCTAACAGCTTTTTCTAGCTATTAGATAAATGATTTCAAAATGAAAATTCTAATGTTGGTTTATTGCACTAACAGAGGGTCAAACAGAACATCTATCTAGTTTGCAAACAGGAAAATCCACAGAGTCAGAATCATTAGTCTCCTGTTGTCCTATCACACTCAAGGGCAACACACCGCCTTCTGGCAGGGCTAGACATTAGAATCTGTGACAGAGACCTTGAAGAGTGGGCCTGAAGGGAGTTTTAAGCTTCGTGATTAGGGAAGTGCTGCCCTTCTCCGGGTATCATCGGGGGACAAGGATGGACTGCCAGCTCTTTCCCTATCAGAACTCATGGGTGGACCCCAATCACCTCTCTCCCACCTTGATTACAGGGCCAAATTTAATGTGTGGCCTGAAGACAAGCAGTAGGACTGGCCTAGTCAGCAACACCTTCTTTGGTATGGTCTGAGCAGCTAGGGT
Organism: Perodicticus potto; assembly: GCA_963574655.1. Lineage (NCBI taxonomy): Eukaryota > Metazoa > Chordata > Mammalia > Primates > Lorisidae > Perodicticus > Perodicticus potto. The sequence goes on from CAUYRH010112254.1 coordinate 22,784, forward strand.
TCAGTGCCAGTCTCCAGAGAACTTTGCAGAAAATCAACATGGTTGTAACAATGTATAATTCAGCGTATCCTTTCTTCCCTCGGTCACAAGGTGGAAGAATAAGAGTTGTCCTGAGCCACACATTAAATACACAAACACATGGGGCGGCGCCTGTGGCTCAGTGAGTAGGGCACCGGCCCCATACACTGAGGGTGGCAGGTTTGAACCCAGCCCCGGCCAAACTGCCACAAAAAAATAGGTGGGCGTTGTAGCAGGCAACTGTAGTCCCAGCTACTCAGGAGGCTAGGCAAGAGAATCGCCTAAGCCCAAGAGGTGGAGGTTGCTGTGAACTGTGACGGCACGGCACTCTACCAAGGGAGACGAAGTGAGACTCTGTCACTAAATAAAAATAAATAAATAAACAAATAACTACACAAATACTACTGATAGGTGATTAGTAAAAAAAAAAAAAAAAAAGGTCTGTGTATACTTTTCAGGATATCTGACACAAAAGATAAGCAAAAAAAGTCCTTACAAATCAACATGTAGTCCGTGGGCCACAGGCTGGACACCCCTGAATTACTGACAATCATTCTGAATAAGTTATATTAATCTTTACTTCTCACTGTTCAAGTTATCAAGAGAATATAAAATAGAAGAGTGAAAAAATATATTTAAACTAGCCAAATGATTATGTCTACATGCATGCCACAAAATGTTCCTTCCAACATAAAGTAGATCTGAATATCAGCAATGGCAGTACTCAGAAAGGAAGCAAGAAACGGGTAAATTTGATTTCCGAAAGTATTCCCATTCTCAAGGGGGAATACCTATACATACCAGGATCACTTGAAACCTACTAGGTTCTAAGACTCTGGGTGGGGAAGAAGGATGTTAGCCCATAGAGTGAAGCCTCATATTAGACCATAATCCAAGACTCATCAATTAAAAATAACATAAAATTAACCTGGCAGGATTTCCCTCTTTCCTTATACAAATATATGTATACAGTTGGATACAATGATTCAAGCCTATAATCCCACCATTTTGAGAGACTGATGCAGTAAGGATTACTTTAGGCCAAGAGTTAAAAACCAGTTTGAGTAAGAATGAGACCCTGCCTCTTCAAGAAAAAGAAAAATCACACAGGTGTGGTAGTGAGCACCTGTAGTCCCAGCTACTCAGGAGCTGAGGAAAGAGGATCATTGAGCCCAGGTGTTTGAGGTTGCTGTTACCTATGATGAAACCACTATACCTCAGCCTGGGTGACAGAGTGAGACCTTGTCTCAAAAAAAAAAAAAAAGATGTATAACATACACCTGAAATCACAATTAAATATTTAAATATTAATACTATTTAATATTAAATTTACCTTGCTATTAATGTTATTAAGAAGTTAGGGGTAGGATGTCTTAACCGTGATTTTGAGGAATGATTGCAGCTTCTTTACCGTAGTAAGAAAGATCTGACTAAAGTTATCTCTGTGTAAACATGCATACTACTACATAACCATAACAGTTAAGTTTTTATATAAAAAGACACTTTAGATGAGGTTCTTGGATTCTTTTACTTTTACTCTATGTTCTTAACTATCACACCACTATAACCATAGGGCCAACACTGTGCTATGGATTACACTCACTGCCACTTTAACAGCAAATAAACAATGCTATTATTTCCAGTAGAGTGAATATATATGCTTCATAAATAGATTAAGAAAATGGCAAATAGCAGGGTGAGGCGGGGCCTGCCTATAGTCCCAGTTACTTGGGAGACTCAGGTAGAGGGACTGTTCCAGGCCAGGAATCAAGGTTGCAGTACAGTATCATGGTGCTGGTGAATAGCCACTGTCCTCCAGCCTGGGCAACATAATGAGATCCCATCTCTTGAAAAATCAACCAACCAAACAACCAAACAAACAAGGAAAATGGCAGATCAACCATCAAAGGAAAACAGCTTTCATGAATACTGAAGTAACTGTCAAAGCTGGAAAAAACAAAATGAGAAACCTAAGAACTAATGAAGAAATAAAAGACATGATTTGCATATATAACATACATTTAACTTAGAATTCTTTCTAATATGTTAAACTTTATTACAAGACATGCTGTCCTTACAGTTCTCTGTTATCTGCCAGTATAAGTAACATCTAGTAACCTGGTCATCTTCCAAGGCTTAAGCATTCTGTAATGCAGAACAAACTAGCACCTTAGCCTCATGACTCCCAGGTTAGAGGTTTTCACGATATCCCACTGCACTACATGATAAAGTATTCTGTTGGGAAAAAAAATGCACATACTACGCCTCTTCCTCTGTGAAACACCAGCATCTGAAAAAATGGGAAAGTGTATTGCAGTGGAGACTTGACTTCTGGTCTAAGCTTTGCCATAACAAGTTGAAAACCTAAAATAAGTTATTTAAACTCCGTAGTTTTGTTTTTTTGAAATGGAGAGTCTCCCTCTGTTGCCCAGGCTAGAGTGCTGTGGCATCAATCTAGCCCACAGCAACCTCAAACTCCTTGGTTCGAGTGATCCTCCTGGTTTAGCCTCCCAAGTAGCTGGGACTACAGGTGCCCATCACAACACATGGCTAACTTTTCTATTTTGAGTAGAGACAGGTCACTCCTGCCCAGGCTGGCCTCAAAGTTCTAAGCTCAAGGGATCCTCTTGCCTTAGCCTCCCAAAGTGCTAGGATTATAGGCATGAGCTGCCACGCCCAGACTTAAACTCCTTAGTTTTAATACAAACTAGCTTCTATTTCTACCTATATTGTAAAATTATCTTTAAATAATACTTAAGGACATCTCAAAGAAAAATGGGATTAGTAAAATTTGTACCTCTTACATAACCCCAACACAGCCCACCTCTGCTCTTTGCTAAGGAAAGCCCAAAGCTTTCTCAGATTCATGACAATGAAATGCACTGCCATTGTGTCACTCTGCAATACTTGCTGATTGACATTGTGACAAAACAATATTAGCATAAACTGAGGACTTCTGTTTAACTAATGACTTAAATTGAATGCTTCAACTCAGCAAATCAAGAAACAAATGCTTTACAGGACAGAAAATGATGTCTGTGAACATGCATGGAATTCCTGAAACTGGGAACTGCCAAAAAGATTTAATTAACTATGAGAATGAATTCTCACAGAAAAGTAATACAATAAAAAGGCAGCTTTATATGAATTTAAACAATTCAAATGTTAAATAAAATATTAATCTAAAATTGCTAAACCAGCTCTCATATTATAACTGATGCTACAATTTACTGCAGATTACTTCACAAATATGTTACTTTTATTTATAAGTCTGAACAAAAATATTCATGTTAAATATGTATAAATCTGTTAATATTTACACCAGCATTTCTCAAGTAATTCTTTATCTCTGGTAATCCATTGAAGTCTTAGTTTTATTATTTGTTTCAGTTATAAATGAGCAATTTCATTTGTGTAATCAAATAAATGAAAAAAGAGATGTTTTATAATGAATAAATATTTTCTATCCTTAATGATTCTATTATATAAAAAGTAAATATGTGGTCACAGGGTAGATGATGATTTAAAAAAATGATGCCAGTGTTAGCTTACAAGGGCTATTATATACCCAAGTGACAATGAGGTATAGATATTAATTCTGTATCAGTTGATTATTTTCAATTCTACACATTTGTAAAATCACACTTTTAATTTCAGATACATGTATGAGAAAGTCCCGAGTCTACTGGTTATTGTCATAAAATCAAATTTCTGGATCACAAAATAGTCTGCCAATACTCAGAAGCAATCTTTTAGTTTTAATGCTGATTTAGAGGAAAAAAATTCCAAAATAATTCTTTTTTGAATCAGTTTTAATGCTGATTTAGATGAAAAAAATTTCAAAATAATTCTTTTTTGAAGCCCCAGACATATGCTAAAGAGAAGTTTTTAAAACCCAGCAAGGACTTCTGTTCTGGTAATGGGAGTCTAAGTAATTCAGATGAACCCTCTGTAGAAGGAAAGCACAACTAAAAATTTTGGATAAAACATGCAAAACATCTTCTGAAAATGAGACAAGATGTACGCAAAGCTAGCTGATTTTGTCCTCAGTACTTTTGCTGATTTTGGGGAACAAGCTGTGGTAAGGAAGGACAGTTTTGGGAGATTTGGAGAAAAGAGGTTTAAAAAAAAAAATCAGTCATGACCAAAGCAACACCTATTGTCTAATAGACTGAGACCCTAAAGGGCTTCACGCCCCAGAGTAAGAGTGAATCAAGAGCAAATCTACATGTACATGAGGGTTGACAATTAAGTCTGTGAACTCATCTGTGAGAAAGTACTCTATGGACCTCACTGTTGAGTATCACAACAGTCACCTTTGAAGTACCCCCTTGGGGAGCTGTGCACTAGTATACAATACCTAGTCCATCTTTCAAACCAATTTTGGACTCTTTTTATTGGAATGCTCACCAAAGCTGTCATTATATGCATGTATTTACCTTTGATGTCCTGAATGTCAAAAAAAAGTCTTCCTTTCAATATTTTATTTATCTTTGGGTAAAGAAAAAAAGTCATTGGGGGCCAGATCAAGTGAGTAGGGAGGATACAGTTATTTATTTACTGGCTAAAAATTCCCTCATAGACAGTGGTGTGAGAGCTGGGCACTGTCGTGACCCAAGTGTGAGTTGTTAGTGAAAAGTTCAGGGAAGATTTTCCTGTTTCTTTATGCATGCTTACTTGGTCTGCTACAGTTCTCATAGTCAGCTGATGATTTTGATGTACCATTAGACAAATTTCTGCAGTGTTTTCATCAGTTCTGCTCACTGGCCACCTTGACCTCTTATCATCAGTGATGCTGTCTCTCCCCTCAGAAAAATGTTTAATCCATTTGTACACTGTAGTTTTCTTCATGGTATTATATCCATGAACTTGGACTAACATGTCCCTGATTCCACTTACACTCTTGCCAATTTTAACAAAAAATTTAATGCTTGTTCATTGCACTAATTCAAGCTCTGACATTCTTGTGATGACACACAAAAACACATAGCAATAATGAACACCACTCAGTAAGACACCGCCACACAATGGCATGAACACAGCCTGTGAGACACTGATACACCAAGGTTATAAAACCTTACCGAGCTGTTTGTACGCTGCTGCCAATGTAGGTGCACAGTGCCAAGTTCACAAACTTAATTGCCAGATCTTATATGTAGCCCTCACTTCATTTGACTATCCAGGGACCCTCAAATATAGACATTGGATTAGGGTAGCCCATGACTAGGGCTGTACCCAGGCACTTGGCAGAAGTTAAACAAATTTTCTCTGGTGAAAGATATTCTGGTCTTTGATAGATATTATTAGTAAAAATATTTTTTCAAATACAATTTATAGCACATGGTAAATAAACAGCATGCAGAGAAAAAGAAGAAAAGATGCAAGAAAAAATAGTAAAACAAAAGAGAAGGAAAATAGCAGAAACAATAATAAAACAGAACCACAAATGCCTAAGATGTGAAATAATAGACATAGACTACAAAATAAATGTTCATGCTGCATGAAAAGACAAAAGACAACCTTGAAAGTGTGTAAGGTACTGGAAACCACAAAAACATATCGTAACAGCTTGGAAGTAAAAAAGTCTAGAATTGGAAAAAGTGTAAAAATTTAAAATGCAACGGTCATGTTATCTGGGACACAGTTGAAATATAGTAAACACAGGAGAAAGTGAACTGCTGAACTAAAACTTGGCTGAAAAAACCCTACATAGAATGTTGCAAGCATAGAAAAATACAGAGAGATGAGAATATGAAGAGGAGGTGTAAAATAAGATTATTGGAATTAAAAAGTAGAGAAGAGACAATGGATCTGAGGAAATATTTGAAGAGAAATTACAAAAAAAGCTTTTTTAGGATAGGATAGACTTTATGGCAGTTTGATACCAGAGCTCTCTACTCAAACTACTATATTACTGCCCTTGAAGAAAATATTACTCAGTTAGTAGTTATACAGTCAGTTATCAATAATAAGCCAACTTCAGCATATATAAAGTAGAAACTATTACATGGGAAAATCCACAGAGTAGATTCTCAAGAGTTAATTAAAACAACTATAAAGTATGATACAAGGTAATAGAGAACAATACAAACCACAGAGAAAACACATTCTGGTTCCTAACCTTTTACTGAATTTCATGGAAGTTTGGTAAATTTCAGAAAGCAGAAATCATATGGGGTACATTCTTTAACTATAATTCACTATTAGAAATTAACCAAAAATCCCTCCATCATTTAGGAATTTAAAAAACCCTTTTAAAATCTCTTGGATAAAGGGGCAATCAAAATTGACAAAAGAAAACACTCTGAAAATACCCTAAAGTAATAAATCTGTGGAATGAATCACAAATTGTACCCCAAAGGTAATTTTTGCTATGTGCATGTATTAGGAAAAATGATCCAAACATTTGAAAATGCAGAAGAGAAAGTAAAAGGAAGAATTTAAAAGAGAAGAACAGAAACTAATGATGAAACACAAGAAAAGGAGACAATTAATTCCCAAGGACAAATCATTTGAAAAGGAGAAAAGTGACTAATGTTTATTACACACCTAAAATGTGTTTATGTTGCTATGCACTTTACATGTTTTACTATATTTAATTTTCCCAGTTTTCCTTCAGACAGATGATGCACTAACATCGCTAGGTATATGTTAAAATATCTAAAGACAGGCAAAATCTACTTATAAAGAAGTATTTCAGATAACTTTTAATATCCAGAGGTAGAGGTAGCTTTCAAAACAAGCAGAATTTCTTATTAGTATTACCCTCTACAATTATATGGATTGATTCAAATTTTTAATCAGAAGTTCCTTATAAATCAAACTGTACAAAATTTAAAAATCTAAAATGGTAAGTAACTATAAAGATTCAATAGCAGTAGCAATCATATAAATGTCCCTAGCTACTACATCCAAATGTGAGATGATGAAAGACCTTCTACCTAAAACTAAATAGAAAATAATGACATATTTGAGTTCATTTTAATGTTTTTTTCAAGTAATTCAAAGAACAAAGAGAAGAAGGAAAGGTATAAAATTCAAAGTACTTTTTTGACAGACCACTATTCATTTATAAATTAATCCTACTTACATCGTTAGACTTGCATTTTTCTTTGTGAGAATATATAGTCCATTCCAAAAGCATATTTACTGGTTTGGTCAAAAGCCCAGAGGTTTCATTCCCTGACCAAAAGATTTCAAGAAGAATTGCCTTCCCTGTTACTTTTACATTCTGAGAATCTGACCAGTCATACAACCTAATAAAAACAAAAGACAGAAAGTATATTTTATGCCACTTTGATCAGGACATGTATTAGGCATGACTTTTGTCAAAAAAGGCAGTAATCTTTGCATAAATAATATAAAGACTGTAACAATTTATTATAATAAAGGACAAAAATATAAAAATGGCCTTAGTTCAACAAAATTAGCAACAATGTACACATAGTAACCTATCTTAAGTTTAGAGCATAAAAAAATGTATAATTCAGTGTTTAAAACTAGTACAGCTTTTTACTTAAGCATTCAATTACTAAACAAAAAATCTAAATCTGTAAAAAAGAAAATACTCTGACATATGTAATGTGTAGGGTGAATTAAGGGAACAAAAAAAGAGCACTGTTACTTAAAAATGTGTTTGGAAATATATTTAAAAAATAAACCTATTTTTAAAAAATACAAGTCGACTTTTGAGAAATATGTATATAAATGATTATAGAAATGGTACATAAAAACAATGGAAATATCGAAGAATGCTTTTTCTGTGTGATTAAAACTTACTTGTGACTCAGGTGCTGTACTTCACTTTCAATTAAATTAAAGAAAAATCTGAGCAGTGTCAGGTAGAGTGCCTTAGAGCCAATAATATTTTCTGAAATTTTATGACAAAAACTTTCATTGAAAAGGCAAGACCTGAAAAACATAAACATACAAGCAATGCACTGAATAAATTCTGAACAAAATATTTTTTAGGGTACTATTGAAATTAAAAATTTTCTTCAACAAAATAAAAGCAAGGTCTACAAAATTTTATTATTAATATATTTTCTTTCCTTAAAAACTTTACGCTGTCTTTTGACTAATCAATGATAATAATATAGATCTAATTTCTCTATTTTTTAATGATTGTAATATTTAAACAATTAACAAGTACTCTCTTTCACTGATAAAAACAAATTATGGGGCGGCGCCTGTGGCTCATCAAGTAGGGCGCCAGCCCCATATACCGAGGGTGGCGGGTTCAAGCCCGGCCTCGGCCGAGCTGCAAAACGGAAAAATAGCTGGACATTGTGGCGGGCGCCTGTAGTCCCAGCTACTTGGGAGGCTGAGGCAGGAGAATCGCCTAAGCCCAGGAGTTGGAGGTTGCTGTGAGCTGCGTGATGCCACGGCACTCTACCAAGGGTGATAAAGTGAGACTCTGTCTCCACAAAAACAAAACAAATTATGAATTTCATTAAGTACTTTTGATCAAAATAACCAGCTAACCTCTCAAACAAGACATAATTCTCTTTCTTATTTCAGATAATTTTCTTTTTCATTATTTAGTAAATGAAGGTCATTTAGGAATATATAGAGCTTTAAAAATTCACTATTTTGTTTTGTTTCTTCTAAGGCAGTCACTTCCAATAGAATTTTCTGTGCTAATGGATAATATATTCTACTGGACATCTGAAATGTGGCTTGTTTACCTGAGGACCTGAACTTTTAATTACTTAATCTTAATAAAATTTAAATATATATAGTCTCTCAACAGTGGCTCATGCTTGTAATTCCAGCACTTTGGGAGGCATTGAGGCTGGGAGCTCAAGACCAGTCTAGGCACACAGCAAGATTACCTCTCTAAAAAGAAATAAAAAAATCTTAGCCAACCATAGGGATGCTGTGCCTGTAGTCCTAGCTATCTGTGAAGCTGAGGTGGGAGGATCATTCAAGCCCAGGAGTTTGAGGTTGCAGGTAGCTATGACTGGGTCACTAAATAAAAATAGTCACATGTGGCTAGTGGCCTCTGGGTCAGACAGCACAGTTGGATAGTATATTTTCAAAGAAAACATAAGACTACTCAAAACTCTTAAGAGTTACAGAGAAAGAGTCTACATAATCTCTTACCTTCTTATCAATTATATTACTGATGTACTTATAACTTTCTACCTTTGTCTCCACTTAATCTGTCTTCTTTTTGAATGCCACATTCTCAGATTAAGACATTCCATAGCAGCTATTAAACTTAGCAAATTTATTTAATATTCAAATTTGTTCTGTAAAATTCCCCATCCCCATATAGTTATTTAGTCTATCTGAAAACCAACATAGACAATAAAGTTTTTTTATTTATTTTGAAATGAAACTTGAGCATTTCTATTTATTAAAAAGTCTAATTAAAAAAATCTATTACTATTATACCTATCTTGAGTGTCTTGCTTATACTGTAAAAAAAAATCTAGTACTATTATACCTATCTTGAGTGTCTTGCTTGTACTGTATCACATCATACCTTTGTTTAATTCTTAATAAACTGTTCACTTGTTTAATAAAAAAAAAAAAATCTAATTTAGGTCACCCAAAGTCTATCTTCTGTCACATCAATTAATTCATCCAAATACTTACTAAACAATTATTACTTTCAGGCATTATGTTAGACACAGGATACAGATGTGTAAGTCTGAGCACTAATCTTTAAGGAATTCATAGACTGAGGTGATTGGCAAATCTAACTCAAAGGAAAGGGCAAGAGTTAAAAAGTGGGATCTGAGTTACATTTTAAAGGATAATTAAGAGTTGGGCAGATATGCGTATCTGTGAGGTAGCAGGAATCAAGGGGTGTGTGTGTGTCTGTGTGTATATATGGGGATGGTAGGGAGGCAGAGAAAGAGAGAACCTAAGAACAAAGGGATAGAGAACATGGAAAACAATCATTGGGCACGTTGGGGAAAGGTGATACAGATGAGAACAGAACCAGATACAGCGGTTAAATCATAAAGGGTCTTACATGTTTTACTAAGGAATCTGAGCTGTCTTCTACAGGAGATTTGTGACTCAATGAAGGACTTTAACCTGGGAAATGACAAGATCACTTTGGAAACAGCGTGTCGGGGCATTTTGGAATATAAAGGGAAAAAAGTCACATCAAGATTAATAAAGCAGCTAATTTTAACAGTTTATGAAATAAGCAATAAAAACTTTTAAATTCAGACAGTGAAGGAAGGAACAGACTTGGAAATTAGGAAGGATGCCTGCCACATAAACCACATCTCCACTTTTTAATAAACAGACTGAGAAACATGACCATTTGTACTTATATATAAAAGTTCTCCAATAAAAGTTCTACCATATATATATATATATATATATATATATATATATATATACATACACATACAAACATACAGACGCTGGGCCAGCCCTGCGGTGCGGGTAATTGCATGTCAGTTCCTTCAAAGTGCAGGAACTGCTGCTTCATTTTCCTTTTTACCCCTACAAGTAGCCTTGTGATTAGATCCCAGTAACTACCCAAACACTTGCTGAAAGAATGAAGAATAAATGTTTGCTAGCTAGTGAATAGGCTTACCTCAAAAATATCACAACATCAAAGCAAAACAAAACAAACAAAAAATGTATTACAACCAAGATGGTAAATGAATTTTATGATCTTAAGGAGCTGACCAAACGTATGTCCTTTGTCTGGCTACTTGAAAAACAAGTGTCCTTTGTTTTTCACTACTATGGACCTCTTAAAACTATATACTTGGATAGTAAGAAAGATATTATCAGACAAAGAAGGATGATCAGATATAGACAGGTATCAAAGTAGAAAGATGAAAATCCTAAATTCTGCTTGGGAGCAAGAAAAAGAAAACAGGAAGGATTTCTAGAGACAATAACATTTAAAAGACGAAGGTCTAGGCCAGAGGTTCTCAATTTGTGTGTCGCGACCCACAGGAACTGTTAATTTAAAGTGGGGAACCACTGGCCTAGGCAGATGACAAAATGGGCATAGGCACAGTAGAGGCAACATACTTAGGAAACATTAAGTTCCTAAAAATTAAGAAATAAAAAAATTTCTAGCTAAAAATATTAACTAAAGACCTAAAATAAATACCACACACAGCCACAAATGGTTATTCTTTTGATGACCAAAACTGATGATATGCATAGTCAGTAAATTAATTTTCTTCATTTTAAAAACAATGTACGAACTTATAATTTCGTTAAAATAGTTTGGCTTTCTAGTGAATCCATTTTATGCATTCATAAAATAATGCACTTTTTAATAAACAGACTGACAAACATGACCATTTGTACTTATATATAAAAGTTCTCCAATAAATGTAATACACACTTTTAGAAAAGTGGACACATACTTTTGTCATCAGTATTTAAAAAATAGACGCCATAACAATTACTACATGAAGTGTAGTATTTGAATGTGAAATTCCTTACCTGATAAGCACTTCTACTAAAGACCACGCTCCTTTCATACAAGTTGGACACTGAAACAACTCTAAGTAATACTGTGACATGGCTGGGGACTTCCAAGGAGGATGCAGGTGAAGAAGGGCTGACAATACATGAAAGTATCGGCCAGGAAACGTATCTATATTATCCTATTATGTAAAAATAAACAAACAAATACAATATTATAGCTAAAAGTATAGTTTTATCAGCTAATTCAGTCTAAAACTAGAATAATAACCCTGGCCTAACTTTCTTGCCAAATGTATGTTTGGACAAAGGTAATCAGCTGGAGAGAAGGTAATTAAATGCAGCAAGTGAGAGAGAGGCACACTCCATGTGCAGCTGACCTTTGAAAAATAAGGTCTGAGCCACCTGGTCCACTTATACATAGATTTTTTTTTCAATAAATGCAGTAGGCCCTTTTTATCTGTAGGTTTGGCATCTGCAATTAAAGGTAGATTAAAAAATACAGTATTCATGTGACACAAAGCTTGTGGATGAGGAGGGCCAACTTTTTTTTCTTACAGATACAGGCTACCAAAGACCATCTGTGGGATTTAAGTACACTCAGCATTCAGTATCTGCAGGGGACCTGGAACCCCCATGCCATGATACGAAGGGACAACTGTGTCCTCACATTGGGCAATTCTGGCTATTAGGACTAGCTTACAGAAAAAGTGCATTTTTCTTTTCACAAGTATATTGAGATTAAGAGTTCCCAGATCTTAACTGCGTGTTCCCACTCGCATCTTGAGTATCTGGTATAATACCAAGCACAAAGAAAGCCGTTCATAAATATTTGCAGAAGGAATGAAAGCATAAGTCATAACTAGAGACTTGAAGGGAAGAAACCTGGCCTACATAAGCTGTGCCAATTGGAAGAGCTCAAAAATGCCTGAATTCTGGGGGGCGGAGCAAGATGGCCGACAGGAAGCAGCTTCTGAAAGAGGCTCCTGTCCAAAAGGAAAAATAACCTCCAGAAACTGCGCAATTAAGCAGAAGACTGGGAGCCCAGCCGAGAGAGAGAAGTGGTAACTGCAGTTCACCTCTGCTGAGGCAACCTGAGACTCCAAGAAAGCAAGCTTCAGGTACAAAATTCATCTGAAATGAAAAGTGTCTGTCCCCTCCCCCAAGAAAACTGTGGGTTTCTTTGCTTTTCTGTTTCCTTTCTATTTTCTCTTCATTTGCTCCTGCGGATTTTCTACAGACAAGTGGTGAACTGTGGACCTCTTGTCTCACCCTACGGAAGAGTGCTGTGGGAAATAGGGTCTGCTTCCCCAAGAGCCACCATGATGTGACTCTGAACACTCTCTTGTTAGGCAGAAAAACTGAACAAAAGTTTTTCCCACCATTCTGAACTTATAGAACACCCTTCCTGCCTTACCTGACGAGCGAGAAGCCTAACCCCCGCTGAGACTGAGGGAGGAGGTTCTTGAGCAGTGCCCCCTACTCCCTCCCTGCCAGAACAAGCGCCCCACCAGGAAAAAACTCCAGGGAGCCAGAGTGAGCCTCCCTCCCTCAGGTGTGGCGCCCCATGCCCCACACCTGAAGCCAGCTCGGCCCCTGCAGGCCCACCCCGGCAAGGAACTCACACAGCAACCGCGTGGCACACACCCTGAGCCAGCTGGGCCTCCACAGGTCCGCGTTCTGCCAGGGACTCCACCGGCGACCACCAGGCCTTTGCAGGCCCAGCACTGAACAGGAACTTGCCCAGCACCGGGGGGTGCTTGCCGGGCCTCCACAGGCCCACAATCGGCCAGGGACTCCCCAGGCGACCATGAGGGCCTGCCCCGGGCACCTGTAGGGCCTCTGCAGGCCTGCCCCCAGCAAGGAATTCTCCAGGCGACCGTGTGGTCCGCCTTCTGCCAGGGACTCCACCAGTGACCGCCAGGCCTCTGCAGGCCCACCCCCAACCAGGAATTCCCCCAGAGACCACGCGGCCCTGCTCCCTGTGCTTGACGGACCTCTGGAAGTCCACCTTCTGCCAGGGACTGCGCCAGTGACCGCCAGGCCTCTGCAGGTCCACCTCTAGCCAGGGACTCCCCTGGCGACCACACGGCCCCATGCCCCACACAGGTAGGGCCTCCACACCACTGACCACGGCCAGGGACTAGGCCAGCAACCACGTATTCCTGCACCCCACACCGACCTCTAGCCAAGGACTCCAGGAGCTGTGCAACCCGTGTCCTCACGCCCGTACCCTCCCTGCCTCTGCACTGGCCCCACCCATCTGGCTAGGGACTCCAGAAGCCACGGGACTGGGGCCCTTCCTCCAGAGCCCTCCCTGCCTCTGCATGGAGCCCTCCTCCTGGCCAGAGACCGCTGGATCCATGGACTCTCTTTGCAAAAGTCACCGGTGCAATTTCCAGAATGGTGTGCACCATCCCCAGCCCTGCTGCTGAATCTGGGGGTGCCACACGCCAGAGCTGCTCCCGCAGCCCAGAACTCCTTGGCTGGGGCAGACCCAGAGAAGCTACAAAGGGTCACTCCCTACAAAGTTCCAGCAACAATAGAGTGATCCCACTGGGGTCTAATCTTGGAGAGACACCTTCCCAACTCTGAGGACAGCCAGAGGCAACAGTGAAAACAATCATGGGGCCAAATCAACGGAAAAACTCTGTCAATATGAATAATCAGAGTAGATCAACTCTCCCAAGAAACGACAATTCAGACAAAGCACAAAATCCCATGCATAAACAAATGGCTGAGATGTCAGAAAACAAATTCAGAACTCAATTTCTGACATCTCCGCCATCTCTTTATGCATAGGAACATCATTTGTGTCCGCCAAATTTGCCCTTGGGGGGGGGGTTGATCTTCTGTGGTTGTTCATGTTGCCAGAGCTTTTCCGTTGATTCCGCCCCAT
>CAUYRH010112255.1:0-11975 GCA_963574655.1 Perodicticus potto
CACCCTGGATAGAGTGCTGTGGCATCACAGCTCACAGCAACCTCCAATTCCTGGGCTCAAGCGAGTCTCCTGCCTCTACCTCCCAAGTAGCTGGGACTACAGGCGCCCGCCACAACGCCTGGCCATTTTTTGGTTGCAGCCATCATTGTTGTTTGGTGGGCCCGGGATGGATTCGAACCTGCCAGCTCAGGTGTACGTGGCTGGCGCTTTAGCCTGTTGAGCCACAGGCGCCGAGTTTTCTCAACTCTTAAGCATGATCTCCAAGTATGTCTCTTCCGATTTTTCCTAGATCATTCCTCCTTCTCCCATTTTCAGTTTCCACTAGGACCAATCATTCAGTGATCCAAGAACTGTTAATCTCATTCTTCCTTAATATATATTTTTTATCCAAACGTACAATCAATCCCTGCCCTTGTGCCTTCGTTAGGACAAATCAACACCACAAAAATTCAACTCTCATCTTGAGCTTGCTGTTCAAATGGCGAGAAAAAGAGCTAACCATAGCGGGTGCCTGTAGTCTTAGCTTCTTGTGAGGTTGAGGCAAAAGAAATCACTTGAGCCCAAGAGTTTGAGGTTGAGGTGAGCTATGACGTCAAAGCACTCTACTAGGGGTAACATAGTAAGACACTGTCTCTAAAAAAAGAAAAAAGAGCTAAGCCAGGTAAACTCACTTCACATTTGTGATTGTTAACCCATTACTTGCACCCATAGTCTTAAAGGCCAACACTTCCACTTGTGGACCCAACCCCATCTTAGTTTAAGAATCAAAGACAGTCACTTTCCTGACATCAACTGTCTTCTATGCAATTGCTCAGCCTACAAATAATGGTTATTTCTCATCAAAAAATGGAACTATAAATGTATAACCCCAACCAAAATGAAGGAAACTTTTATACTAAAGGAGGTAAGTAAGGCTTGATATCTCTACATAACACAACCAAAGGCCCTCAGTCAAAAACAGTAAAAACAAAGGATGTCTAGGTTTAAAATAGTCTGAGCCACTGTCAAAGGTCAAGGAAACTCCAAAATTTGTCAGCAAAAAAACCCATCAACCACCGACATCCAGCACCTTGTGGTGAGTTAGAAACCTTCAATCATAGTGAACTAGCTAAGACCCCACCTTCTAATAAATGAACTAAAAACTTGGGATAGGACATCTATCAATACAAGTAAGAAAAAGTACAAAGACACTAGCTGCTCTCACAAAATTGTCAATACACATTTATTAATCTACATTGTAGTATAACTTCAACTAGGTTCCCTGGTTGCTAAAGCTTCAGTGAATACTCCAACTTTGAACTACATACAGAGAAACCCTCTCTTATAGTCACAACCCATTTTGGAGGTTGTGAGTTATTTCTACAACAATAAACTTGTTTCTTAAAATTGGGTAAAGTTTGCCTACATAAGTGTAATCAATCAGGAAGTGCTGTAAGTAGACTGGTTTAATTCTTTTTTTTTGAGACAGAGCCTCAAGCTGTCACCCTGGATAGAGTGCCGTGGCATCACAGCTCAACCTCCAACTCCTGGGCTCAAGCCGAGTCTCTTGCCTCCACCTCCCAAGTAGCTGGGACTACAGGCGCTCGCTATAGTGCCCGGCCATTTTTTGGTTGCAGCCGTCATTGTTGTTTGGCGGGCCCTGGCTGAATTCGAACCCGCCAGCTCAGGTGTACGTGGCTGGCGCCTTAGCCCGTTGAGCCACAGGCGCCGAGCCGACTGGTTTAATTCTTTCTTTCCTTTTTTTTTTTTTTGGTAGAGACAGTTTCACTTTATCGCCCATGGTAGAGTGCTGTGGCATCACACAGCTCACAGCAACCTCCAACTCCTGGGCTTAGGCGATTCCCTTGCCTCAGCCTCCTGAGTAGCTGGGACTACAGACGCCTGCCACAACACTCATCTATTTTGTTGTTGTAGTTTGGCCGGGCTGGGTTTGAACCCGCCACCCTGCCCACTGAGCCACAGGTGCCGCCCTAGATTGGTTTAATTATTGAGTGCTACCTGTCAACTCTAAGGACCACATACTGAGACTCTGTTTTGATCTAAGTCTCATTCTATCCCAACCACTATGGTACTGGAAATGAACCCTGCCTCAGACTGCACCACAGCATGCACTAAAATACACTTGGCTCATGTAATTTTTCCTCAACCAATGTAATAATTATCTTAATAGGTAGATTATTTAATAATATTCCAGAACTGGGTTTCTTTTTCTCAAAATGTAAATTTTTTTTTTTTTAATAAAATGTAAATTCTTAATGGTATGATTTCATCCTGCAACTTTTTAGGGTAACAACAACAACAACAAAAGCATAAAGTGCATAACTAAACTGAAAAGTGGTAATAGAAAATTATGTCTCATCTCACAGGTAAAAATTTACTCTACTGATTCTTCACTGATACCATGGTAGAGTTCAGATACCCTTAATAAAAGATTACCTTTACCATTCTCTCTCCCAAGGAGGCAGGTTTAAAAGACAATGTGGTTTAAACTATTTTCTTACCTGTTCATGAATAGAAAATTTGAAATTCCATACCATCATTAAAAAGAAATACATAAAGTAGACCTCATTTATACAAGCTGTTTTTAACCAGAGCCAAAGATGCAAAGAACACTTTCTCAAAGATAACTGACTTCAGGTTCACCTCTTAGGTATCTGATGAAAGAAAATGTTAAGTGTTAAAAGGTAGGTGACTCGAAGACTGCAGGAGAAGCATGATGCTGAGTCCTAAGACAGGCTAGACGAATTTAATAGAAACAGGTTATTATGGACCATACCTGCGGAATCGTGGTCTATAACCCCGATACATATTCTGTCTTACTGGTCTACCTTGTTCTCCTGCACCCTGGTTGTCAGCACCCTGAAAGACAATGGATATCAAGCCTACTGGATCAGTAACACAAGAATAAAAACCCAACAAGAAAAACCAAAATCTGCATATAAGAGTTAATAAAACTCCCACAAACCCAATCATCTAGAGATTGTGATTATAATATAAATTATTAATCCTTGTTATTTCCTATAAGAATCAAGGTATTACACTCCACCTGGGTAAAGGGCTCAACTCTAAGTTAAACTTTACCTTACAATGGAAAATAATATAACCTGAACATTTGTATCTTCACATTAATTTGGGAAAAAAAAAAAGGCAAAAGATATTGGTATAAAAAATAGCCTGCTGGTAATGGCTCAGTGCCTGTAGGACAGTGGTTATGGTGCACCGAGGCTGGTGGGGTTGAACCTGGCCTGGGCCAGCTAAACAGTAATTGCAACTGCAACAAAAAAATAGCTGGGCACCTGTAGTCCCACCTACTTGGGAGGCTGAGGCAAGAGAATCGCTTAAACCCGAGAGTTTGAGGTTGCTGTGAGTTGTGATGCCACAGCACTCTACTGAGGGTGATATAGTGAGACTCTGTCACAGTAAAAAAAAATACAGAGTCATGATTAGTAGCTCCATTGTAGGGAAAGAAGAACTCCAGGAGATGCCTTGAACATAGTCCTACTGAAAGTTATCAAGTTATTACATGTTATTGTTGATTCTTTTTCTTTGGGTGAAACTGACCTCCATCACTTCTCCCTGCACAGGAGGGTTGGAATACTGTGGTCGACGCCCATAGGGTCTCCGCATGTAGTAAGGTGGGAACCTTCGCCTGCGGTAGGGCCGACGTTGTTGGGTCTGGCCTTCAGGAGCACTCTCCGATCCCTCGTTTTTTTCCCCGCTCTCACTATTCTGGTAATTCTGCTGGTAATTGCGTGGAGGACCCCTGCGACGTGGATAGCGCCTATAATGGTTACGGTCTGCTGCGTATTTACTGCCTTGAACTGGAATTCCACCAGGTCCTGTAACATTTGCTGCCTCCGCACCCTACAAAAACCATTATATACATTGATGGTGGCAAAGGAAATCAAAACACTTTATACAAATTTCACACAAAGCCATAGGGGAAAAAGGGGCAAAGGGGAGGAGTCTGCGTAGCCAGGGGTGCATAGGAATGACTAAGTATCAGCTCCTCACTGTTCTAAACAGAATGCCCTCTAACTGCAGCCAGCACATTAGGCTTGATGCACCTGTGTTCATGTGGACACCTGAACACATCCATCCACATTAGAGCCACCACCCTAACAGATGAGATCTCCAAAATATTTCCATACTGAAGTCAAACCTTTACACAAAAAGCATCCTCACCTTTTCTCCTTCAACAACATCAAACTCCACAGTCTCTCCATCTCCTACACTGCGAAGGTACTTCCTGGGGTTATTCTTCTTTATGGCAGTCTAGTAATATCACATTCCAAAAATAGATTAACAGGGGAGAATAATGTGCTTTTGCATTTAATATGTACCAGAGTCGATGTTATTTTAGCTTGGATATACACTTAAATCTTAAGATTTACTTTAGACCAAACTGTCAATAAATTTATGAGTATAGGGACCACAATACCCCCATTCTCAACCAAAATACTCCAATCTTACAAGGCCCCAGAATTTTACCACTATTTACAAAACTAAAACAAGTAATTTAACACCTATGACAGACACTACTACATTTTTAAAAGTGCTTTTTGTAAAAACATCAAACATGACTTTGATCAAAATGAAGATATCCACCTATCCCCCAACGACTGCACTTAATAGAAGATAGCCCCACACAGGGCCAGTTTAGATGACAGGCGAGTTTGGTTTTATATGCTTCAAAGTTGACCAAACTAACTTTGTCCCTGTTACCCTATCAAATTCAGTAACAAATGTCAACCCAAATCCTTTCCAACCTGTCTGTGATAATTAATACATGTGAATTGCATTTCCATTAAACATGTCATTCTTTAGGACTGTTGGTTATTACTGCCCCAGAAATACAATAAATCTTACATTAGAGATCTGTTACTTCTATGTTTCCTGTTGAAGTAAAAGGGGAATAATACCTCACATTTTTATGTAATATTTTATAAAGTTCTTCCACATGTTGTCTATTCAATCTCATTATGACAGAGAATGTGAGGTATCATTACTCCTTTTTTACACGTTAACAGGTTTTTTAAAAAGTCAGGTGACTGACTTGCTAAAAGTCAGATAAGTATGCAGCACAGCGGAGACTTTTTCTAAACCCAGGTCTTGGGATTCCAAATCCCGTGTTCGGTCCACATCACAGCGATTTCCATTACAGGATCACTCACGCATTTCCATTCCAGAGGAGGCAGGAAAACCAACAAATCTGAGGCCAATTAAGCTAAGTTGCCCAGAACTGCAGTCTCCTTGATACACAACTAAAACCTGAGCAGCTAAATTCCCAAGAAACAACATGTTGAAACCACTTCCAAAGTAAAGAGGAAAGCATATTGGTGACACCTTGTGAATCAGTGCAACTAGGTGAAGTCAAATAATTGATCTCATCTGTCATCTAAACTGTCACATAGTTTTCATACTTTTCACATACAGCCAACTATCAATTACCTGCAGTCACAGGGGATAGCAGAAGTATGGATAAATAAAATCTCCCAACTCTTATTGCATTCAGTCAACACCTCCAACCCCCCATCCCAACCCTCAAAGGTTGCCAACAGGCAGCAAGACTGACAAGCCTTGCTGTCTCGTTTGTATGTCTACATATTCTTTTGAACATAAGGGAACAAGTGAATTGTCTTTATCCCAGACAGAACACCAATTTCTTAAAACATTTGCTTTAAAATAATTATTTTGTCTGAGTATTATTGTATTTATTTACATTTAGAACTTAAATGATTCCATACTTACATTTGACCCTGGAATTATCTGATAGGATTTTGGATGTACTAGAAATTGATCTGGCTTCCCCCTTGATTGTCATTGAATGTTGTATAGGACACTTCAGAGAGCTATAATGCACCAACCTAAGACAGCCCTTCCTAAGAAGCAGGCTGCCATCCAAGCTCATTGCCTGAATAAACATGCGAGTATGAAAATTGATTTTAGGTCTTTTGATTTCTATAATCTAGTATAAAAAAAGTGGTTAAATTTATTAACATTTAACACAAGTTGACAATATTTCACCAGTCTTAGTGAAAAAACTGCATAGGAGAGCATACATATATACAAACATCTTCTTCCTACCCATTCATACCTTTCAGAATAAGTTCAATACAGCCTATAACATACTTAAGCTTGAGACATTAGTGTTCACTTGGCTGTGGCTTGCTTTAGCAATAGTTTTAATTCCTTATTGTCCATGCACTGTCAAAACATCTTCCTTAAATGATACTTGAGGAGATAGTTCAGCATATACCACTTATCCTACCTTACTATCTATCTTCTCCCGTAACACTGGAAGAAGCCAATCTAAAAATTATCTAGGGTGGTGCCTGTGGCTCAGTGGGTACAGCGCCAGTCCCATGTAATGAGGGTGGTGGGTTTGAACCTGGCCCCAGTCAAACTGCAAACTGCAACGAAAAGATAGCTGGGTGTTGTGACAGGCACCTGTAGTCCCAGCTAGTCTGGAGGCTGAGGCAAGAGAACCGCCTGAGCCCAGGAGTTGGGGGTTGCTGTGAGCTGTGACGCCATGGCACTGTACCGAGGGTGACAAAGTGACCGTCTCAAACAAACAAAAAAATAACATAAATAAAAATTATCTAATAAGCAATTGCCAACTTTGCTGCACCTACCACCTTTCATTTATCCTTAAACCTTCAAATCTCCTTATTCCTTATCCTTCATTATTCAAACCAGGTTAAGACTCTCCCAAGACAAAAAAAAAAAAAAAAAAAAAGCATTACCCATTCAAAGTACTTTAGAAAAAGTATAACGACTGATACGCTCCTTTGCTTGTCTTCTAGGATCTACTTCAATTACTGTTTTGCACCTCCTTCCCTCGATTATTTGTCCCTAATGGTAGCCCAAATAGCTCCTGAACATTTCTTGCCTAAGATAGTACTTATGCAACATCAAGTTTAGTTATTTATCTGGAATTAGGTATGAAGTTATTTATCTAGTGCCACGAGGTAAACAAATCCAACATTTTACAAAGCTATAGCTAATAGGAAATATCAATTTGAAATACCCATTTTAAGTGAACTCCAATACAATGTTTCAATGTATACATTTTAAGTATGCTACTACTCTTAGTGTTAAGAACTAGACTAAGTAGGGGTTGGACTTAATAACCTTTGCAAGGAACAACAGTAGAGAAGACAAACCCTTTTCTTCCCCCAAACCTTTAGTCAGAGATGAAAATACCTACATAAGCACTCACCTGGTGTACAAATACATCTTCCTTGGTGTCATTCCTGCAAGATACAACCAAGTTCAACAAGTTAGAAAATCGAACATATTTCATGTTGCCAAAGATTTAGTACACACCTAGTGACTGGTACACTATTTCCCCCAAACTTCCTGGTTGCCAGCAAGCAGGAAATTTAGGAAATATATAAAGTCACCATGGATTCTCCTTTAAAGACCAAGCAACGTCTACTCAGGAGGCTGAAGTAAGGGAATCGCCTAAGCCCAGAAGTTGGGAGGTTGCTGTGAGCTGTGTGAGGCCATGGCACTCTACCAAGGGTGACAAAGTGAAACTCTGTCTCTACAAAAAAAAAAAGACTAAGCAATGTAAACAGTTGTAACTGCAAAACCTGTAAGAAATCAAAGTGCAACTTACCAAGCCACAATTAAGAGGGCAGCAATGAATAGCAACATATATTCTGCTACTCCTATTAAACATTAACAGTGTTCTGTCTGGCACACCCCACTCTTGCCTCTAGAAAGCATGGCTACCAACAGGTAGGAATTACTGTCTCATTTCAACCTTAACCTGTAGTCCCAGCTACTCAGGAGGCAGAGGCAAGAGGATTCACCATCTTTAATTGCTAATTTTCCTTAAAGTCATAACCCCTCGCACACCCTGGAATGTGTAGGATACAAAGAGAATCCCAATTGTAAACCATGGTCTTTGGTTGGTTAGGTCTAAATATAAGAAAAAGAAGCCTAGAAAGTTAGTTATAAAAGCTACTCCAGAAGCCCACATCAGGACTGATGATGGCCTAGACTAAGAACTTAGCCATGTATGAAGGAGGTATTTGAGGCAAAGATGGGAAAGAACTGTGGATAACTGGATGTTAAGAGTGAAGAAGAAATAGACAATAATTTGATTTTGGTTTTAATCTTGGAGACTGGGATTAAGATGATGGTACCAGTAAGAAAAATAGACTTCTAGGCCTTTAGTGACCTATCAGTAGGTCAGAGTGAGAAAAAGATCAATGGTTCTAGTGTTTAATGACAGAGGGAACAAAAGCTACAATCAACTAGACTAACTAGCTTATTTTTAACAAAGGATCCACACTAGATCAATTCTGACTTGAACGTTATAGCCTTAAGTCACAACTTAAGAACATTTCTAATTTATGTGAACAAGATAATTTTGAAATCTTCTGTTTTTTGAGACTTGAGCTGTTGAACAACACTATTAGCCGGGTGCAGCAGCTTAGCTCTGTAATCCTACCACTCTGGTAGATCGAGGCGGGTAGTTTGCCTAAGCGCAGGAGTTCAAGACCAGCCAGTTCAAAACCCCATCTTTAAAAAAAAATTGCTGGGTATTGTGGCAGGTGCCTATAGTCCCAACTACTTGGGAGGCTGAGGCAAGAGGATCATGTTAGCTCCAGAGTTTGAAGTTGCTGTGAGCTATGACACCATGGCACTGTACCCCAGGCCAACTGAGAGAGACTCAGTCTCAGTCCCAAAATGGCCATCTAGAATTATGCTCTAACCTTTAGTCACCATTAATGTTTTGGAGGAAGGAATGGAGGCAACCCCAGTACTGTGCCTTACCCTCCACGGTATATTTTGAGAATCAAAAGGCAAAGATATGACTTCACCATACCTAAGGGTGGCGGTTACAGACAGGGAAACTAGTTTTAGATTCTCCTTGCCACTGGACTGCAAGGAAATCATGGAGGATAGATCATGCCTCATTTTTTCTATACTAGCAGCCACCATACTGAAGCAACATGATAAGTACCCAAATCGTTAAGAGTTAATATTTACTGGGTGTCCATTACTCACTAAATATTATTAGCCGGCTGGGCAGCACCTATGGTTCAAGGAGTAGGGTGCCAGCCCCATATACCAGAGGTGGCGGGTTCAAACCCGGCCCCAGCCAAAAACTGCAACCAAAAAAAAAACAAAAACAAAAACAAAAATTAGCCAGCTATTAAAAGTAAAATGTAATTACGGTCATGCCTATACTAAGTCTATCCAAATCAATATAGGTTTCAGTCAAAATGGACAAAACCTCAACTATCAAATCGAAATAAAAGCAACAAAATTTAAACTCCCCAAATAAGCTTTCTAACAACTGAAAAAATGATTAAAACTTGCCTAATACCCTACATGTCTTAGGATCTCACGTCCATAACCAATGCCCAACTGATAAGCTAACATGTAGTTTATCATATGTATTATATACTGTATTTTTTTTTTTTTTTTGTAGTTTTTGGCCAGGGCCGGTTTTGAACACACCACCTTGGGTATATGGGTCGGGGCTCTACTCCTTTGAGCCACAGGCGCTGCCCTATATACTGTATTCTTACAGTAAGATTAAGCTAGATGAAAGAAAATCAGTTTCAAGGTTAACTTTGTAGATTTTGTCTGTTGTGTGGTAGTAAATGATAAAATATGCTAGTATCTCTATTTATGTATTCTTCTTTTTTTAAGAGACAGAGTCTCACTTTGTTGCCCTTGGTAGAGTGCCATTGGCTTCATGGCTTACAGCAACCTCCAACTCCTGGGCTTAGGCCATTCTCTTGTCTCAGCCTCCAGAGTAACTGGGACTACAGGCACCCACCACAACACCTGGCTATTTTTGTTGCAGTTTGGCCAGAGCTGGGTTTGAACCCACCACCCTTGGTATATGGGACCGGCGCCCTATTCACTGAGCCACAAGCACCACTCTATTGACATATACAACTTTTTTCCTTCCTGGATTTTGAAATATTTCTTATATATTCCTATGTTGTACTTGTTAGATGGGAAACCTCCATGCCCTTCTCCCAAAATATTTGTTTAAATAACCATCTCAAAGTTTTTCTAATTGTCACAAATCCTTGAAAAATATTCTAAATACATCCCTTGGAAAAAAATCTGTATATAAAAGTGGTCCCGTGCAGTTCAAGACCATGTTGTCCAAGGGTCAAATGTGTAATAGTTGTTTACTCTACGAAATTTTAAGATCAAAGGATTTTTCTCTGGGGGGTGGCAAATCTTTAGGCTTTCCCTAGTGCCAACATTTATTTAGTTTTCATGGACTACCCACAAATTATACAGCTAATAGATAGACCTACCACGATCAAGTTAGTATCCATCATTTTCCCACAAAGCTACACTTTTTCTATCAAAACCCACACATTAGCCACTTGGGAGTCTAGGTGGGAAGACAGCTTGAGCCAGGTGTTTGATGTTGTAGTGAGCTGTGATCCTGCCACTGTGCTCCAGCCTGGGCAACAGACCCACATTTTAGGCTTTGTGAGATTATATACTCTGCAAAAGATGATACCCATTCTCACTCTCCAGGCCATATAAAAACAAAAGCTTTAGCTTGGCATCTATAGCTCAGCAGCTAAGGAATCAGCCACATATACCAGAGCTGGCAGGTTCGAATCCAGCCAGGGCCTGCCAAACAATGACAACTACAACCAAAAAATAGTTGGGTGTTGTGGCAGGCACCTGTAGTCCCAGATACTTGGGAGGCTGAGGCAAGAGAACTGCTTAAACCCAGGAGTTGAGGGTTGCTGTGAGCTGTGATGCCATGGCATTCTACCAAGGGCGATAGAGTAAGACTCTATCTCAAAAAAATAAAAAAAGCCAATCAAACAAAACCACAAAAGATTCCAAAATGAGATAAAGTCCTGTGAGCAACACTTAATTTGTAAAGCCGACCTGACCACTAAACTAGAACTTTTAGCAATTCTAAATTTCATAAACTAGAATGTAGAGCGTATTAAGCTCCTCACATCCAGTGAACCAGCAGTCAGCACAGAGGAACCCCAGTGACACACTTATCGAGACCGTAAGTCTTTCAATGACTAATGACTAAGAATAGTCATCCGAAGAACTTATTTACATATGGAACACAAACAAACTGAAGATGGATTCAGTCTACTTCAGAGATAGCGTAACTGATGGTGAACACAAATGCCAAATCAGAACAGAAGAGTTCAAATCCCAACACTGCCACTTACTGGACAAGTAACATTTCTCAGTGCCTTAGAGTTGACAGTACTCATACTTCAATGTGTGAAAGAAGTCACCTTTTAGTTATACAGGCATGACCTAAGTATGTTTCTAAAGAGGAAAATGGCTAGGCCTTCCCTAGCTTGGTTTATTACATCTTCTCAGACCCTGGGTAATAAACTTAAATGCATATATAGAGGCTCAGTGGGAAGGGTAGTCATCAAGATAAGACAACTAAGTGGAACAGACTGGTAACAGAAAGAGAAAAAAGAAATGTATGCCCCATTTAAAGGTGGTGACAATACTCAGGGCCAGTTGGTTTTTATTTATATGTCAACACAGGCCCCTCAAACTAGCTGAAGTTCCAATATTGAAACTATAATTTGGATTATTTCTGGGATCATCTCTTGAATTTTTAATGTTAGTAACTCCAATTTTTTTAAAGTCACTGAATGACCTCGTCTGTATTCCCTTTGCTCCAAATTCCTTGCTCACCTCAAAACTTTAGAACAATTAGGCATTTTTTTTTTTTTTGAGACAGAGCCTCAAGCTGTCACCCCTGGATAGAGTGCCGTGGCATCACAGCTCACAGCAACCTCTAATTCCTGGGCTCAAGCGAGTCTCTTGCCTCCACCTCCCAAGTAGCTGGGACTACAGGCACCCACTTACAACGCCTGGCCATTTTTTGGTTGCAGCCGTCATTGTTGTTTGGAGGGCCCGGGCTGGATTCGAACCCGCCAGCTCAGGTGTACGTGGCTGGCGCCTTAGCCCGTTGAGCCACAGGC
>CAUYRH010112258.1:0-29697 GCA_963574655.1 Perodicticus potto
GTCTTTATATAGTGATTAAGAAAATGCTATGAGGGCTATCTCTCACAGTACGATCAAAATGTTTCTGATTGTATATGAAGCACATTCTGCCCTATGATTGCACCAATGTACACAATTATGATTTAATAAAATTATTTAAAATAAATAAATAAATAAATAAAAAATGTTTGTGCTGCTGGGCAGCGCCTGTGGCTCAGTGGGTGGGGCGCCAGCCCCATGTACCGAGGGTTGCGGGTTCAAACCCAGCCCCAGCCAGACTGCAACAAAAAAATAGCCAGGTGTTTTGGTGGGTGCCTGTAGTTCCAGCTATTTGGGAGGCTGAGGCAAGAGAATCACCTAAAGCCCAAGAACTGGAGGTTGCTGTGAGCTGTGATGCCATGGCACTCTACCGAGGGCAATAAAGTGAGACTCTGTCTCTACAAAAATAAATAAATAAATAAATAAATAAATAAATAAATAAAAAAATAAATAAAATAAAAATGTTTGTGCTGAAAGCTATAACCCAATTATAACCCAAGAATACAGGAAAAGGGGGAGGGAGGGGGGGTGAGGGGAGGATGGGTGAGGGAAGGTAATTGGTAGGAGCACACCTACAGTGCATCTTACAAGGGTACATGTGAAATTTGCTAAATGTAGAATATAAATGTTTTAACACAATAACTAAGAAAATGCCATGAAGGCTGTTAACCAGTTTGATGAAAATATTTCAAATTGTATACAAAACCAGCACATTGTACCCCATGATTACATTAATGTACACAGCTATGATTTAATAAAAAGAAAAAAAAGGAAAAAAAAAATGTGCAAAGGGTTTAAACAGGCATTTTCTTCAAGGAAGACATACAAATGGCCAAGAGCACATCAAAGGCTGATTGACATCATCCTTTAATCACAAATCAAAACCATAATGAGATACTACATCATATCAACTAGGATGACTATATTAAAAAAAAAAAAAGGAAAATAGCAAGTCTTAAAGAGGATGTGAGAAAGTGAAACCCTCATGCACTACTGCTACATATGCAAAATAATGAAACTATGAACTGCTACATATGAAAAATAGTTTGGTGGTTTCTCAAAAAGTAATACATAGAATTGTCATATAACCCTGCAATTCCACTCTTAGTTATATATTCCAAAGAACTGAAAACAAGTACTCATACAGACACTTACATGCCAATGTTCATAGTAGTATTATTCCTACAAAAGGTGGTACCAACCCACATGTCCATCAAGAGATGAAGGAATACACAAAATATGGGATATTCATAGAATGCAATATTAGTCAACCACATAGAAAATGAAGTTCAACAACATGCATAAACCTTGAAAACATACTAAGCTAAGCCAGATATGGACAGACAGCATGATTCCACTTATATGAAATATCTAGAATAGTCAAATTCATAGAGACACAAAGTAGATGAGAGGTTACAAGGCATGAGTGAGGTGAGAAAAATAGGGAGCTGGTGCTTAATAGGTAATGGGGTTTCTGTTTGAGTGATAGAAAAGTTTTGGAACTAGATGGTGCTAGGTGGACAACACTGCAGGTGCAATTAATGCCACTACACTGCAGAGTACAAAATGATTATACTGGATATTTTATGTTTTGTATAATAAAACTTCTTTAGTTGTTAAGAACAGGAATAAGGAAAAAAGGTGACAAAGCCTGGCATTGCACAGGAGCCCTCTCTTGAAAGCCCTTCTCTTAGTTTCCACAGTTACTCCCATAGGTCAGTCCAACACGATCCCACCCCTGGATGAAAGCCACAGCCTCCTAACTGACCTCACCTTCATCTCTCACCACTGCTCCCCTGGGCCTCTGCTCTGCCCAGTTTACTGTGCTTGCTTCCCTCCAGGGCTTCATGCACATGGGCCCCTCTGGCTTCAGTATTCTCTTGCCCTCACCTTCCTGCTCTTGTCCCTTCTACTCTTCGCTTCAGCTCTCATCCAAGCCATCATTGTCTTCATTAAGGTCTCCAGCCCTCCAGTCTTGGATTAGGCGCCTCTGCTCTGGGTCCACTCAGTCACTCCCACAACCTCACACCCTTCCCAAGAACATGCCAGATAGGGCTTGGTGGCTGCATCTCTCACTTCATTCAACTCTCTACTCAAGTGTCACCTCTTCAGAGGGAACTATAAAGACCATTCTCTCTCTCTAAAATACCGTCAATCCCCAAGGCTCATTTCTTATTCTACTTTGCTTTTCTTCCTAGCACCTGTCTAAGCATTTCTTGAGTTTTTTTTTTTGTTTGTTTGTTTGTTTTTTTAAATCATAGCTGTGTACATTAATGTAATCGTGTTGTTCCTTGGTGGTGGTGGTGGGGGGGGGTTGATCTTCTCTGGTTATTCATGTTACCAGAGTTTTTCCACTGATTCCGTTCCATGATTATTTTACACAATTTGACTAGATGAGCAGATAGGGAGAAGTTGGGTTGGGGACACCAGGAGTAGTAATTGGCCAGTCCTTTGCCCAAAAGCTGGGACTGGTGTCTGTACCTTTCCCCATAGAGCTTTGCCAAAGACTCGTACAGTGCTATGGCCTGAGAAACTGGGGCCCTTCTTGGTGTGGTAGGGCTAAGTGGCTCTGTCTTATTTTCAGCTGGTCTCTGTCTTACCCTAGTGAATCAGTTACTCTGGGTTGAAGTCTCAGCTGTGGAGAAATACCAGCAATTGGGTCACCCTGCCCCCTACAGGCAACAATTAGAAAAGGAAAATCAAACCTTTCCACAACCACACACCCAGGGTACCTACCATTTTGGATAGTCCTCAGGTGATTGGCCCAGTTCAAGAGCTCCAAATCAATTGTCCCAGTTAGCACCAGTCTCAGGTGAGAGAGTTCAAAAGGTCTCTAGCAACTAGATAACAGGTGTCTGCTGGCAGCTCAAGTATGACTCGCTCCAGTGCTCCATGAGGTCAGAAGGACCCACCCAACAAGTAAATTAGTCTGGGAAAGTTGATGTCTCCTTCCCCACCTTGTACTTCTGTCACACCCACTGACTGGTAACCCCTCAGGGCTGTGACTCAGTTCCTGCCAATGAGCAGATGCTCCAGGGGTTTGCACCTGCCTGAGTCACAGGGAGATCTATGTCTCCTCACTCTCTGCCACTATCCAGCAGGGGGAGGTGAGGCCTGACAATCTCAGGTGCTTAATGGGTGCTGTGGTGGTTCTCTCAGTTCCAGCCCAGCCTGTAATTGATGTTGCTGACAGAAAGAACAACTTCGCAGAATTTGTTTCTGTCCTGGCTAAATTCCCCTGGGGATCAGACACTGAGCAACTCAGCCCTGTCAGTGCCACTGCCCATTCTTGGCTATAGTTTGTGTTAGGACAGAGGTGGTCAGAACACACACTTAGCTGTCCAGCCACTGCCTACCCTCTTTGTCTCAGCTATGATCCCCTGAGGGCTGTGTGCATCTGAAGCTCAGTGAAGCAGTCCTCTGGGTCAGCCCTGCCCTGAGAGTCTGCTTTCTCTGCACACATATTCTAGTCCCCTCGCTCCGCCCAGGCCGGTACCGCCTCAGACCTACCCTTTACTCACAGGGCCTGCGTTTCAGTGCCAGATCTGTTCTGCTAGTGGCTGCCACCAGAAAAGATGCCTGGCTTCCTCTGGTTGCGCAGAAAGGCTGGGAGTGTCCTTTCAAATTATCCCCAGGGGTGTGAGCCCTGTTGTTTCCGCTGCTGTGGCTGCTGCTCTGTGCCTCGGGGCACCGCCACTCCCATGTGGTTTTCTCTCAGTTGACTATTCTCTCCTTTCTCCCTTGCTGGAGAATTAGCACAGATCAGCAACAGCCCATGCCCCATCCACACCCCTTGAGAAAATGCCCAAGAATATGGACTCCACAGGGGACAGCCCTCTAGACCTCAGGGTGAGAGTGAAGGGGAGTGCTGGGAGTTCAAAATTGCATGTAGATAATAAATACAGTTTTATACAGTTTTAAGCAGGAGAGTGCCATGGTCCCCTAATAAAGGAAAGAGATTCGATTTTTAGAGTGTCTCTCCTGTGGGATAAAATGGGAGGATAGTTGAACTCTGCTCACTTGTTTGTATGGAGTGTACTGTCAGCTGTTCTCATGGGGGAGGGGACTCTCGTCCACTTGGCAATGGATTTTGTGCCTTTTGTTTGTATCCTTGGGGTTGCAGCTCCTCTCAGTAGGGTTGATGTGTGTTCTTCAACCTTCTCTCTTGGCTCAAATACGAACAATCAGCTTTCTTGCTAAACTTCTGTCCTTTAACTCTCCTTCTGAATGGGAGCCTCTGTGGAAAGCTGGTTCCAGTCGGCCATCTTGCCTCTGCCCAATCCGTATGTGCATTTCTTATTTATTTGTTGATGTGCTGTCTGTTTTCTCCATTGAAAGGGAAACTCCATGCAGACAGAAGTGTTATCAGTCTCTTTATTGCAGTATCTGTAACCCTTAGAAATGTACCTAGGTCATAGATTTAATACCTACTTGTTGAATTAGTGGCTTAATAAATGCATGTATAACTGCATGACTAATGATTAAATAAGTGTCTTAGCCCTACAAAAATACCTGTAACTATCTTAACACACCAACACCCTGATACTTAAAGTGGAAGAGGAAGAATTGGTATAATGGGAGGAGTGGGTGGACCTTTCATTCCTACCCTTATCCTTAAGTTTCTCTTTCTTCTCAAGGACCTTGTTGATTACTGCTGCTCCCCACCTCCAGGGAGCTCTAGTGTCCCTTTATCACTTGAGGTTAAGGGTGGGCTGGACCCTTCTCTCCACAGGCAGCTAAGGATCAGGCTACTCTGCATGAAGAGGACACTCTGTTTATTCTCTTACCAATGTGTAAACTGAGGCTCCATGCACTTTTCTGTGGTCCTGCATCCACTAAGTGGTGAATTTAGGATTGATACTCAGTCTTTCTACAGAGCTAATAATCTTGACCACAAAGTTTAGTGGCTCCCTTATAAACATTCAGAAACAGTACTTTGTGAAAAATACAGTGTATCTAAATGTAAACCAAGAGCAGAGAAAATTGGAAATAGTTTAAAATGGAAACATTTGTATATGGAGTTAGAAATGATATGATGTTTTCAGAGTAGCATCTTCTCTCCATTCATCCTTTGTTCTCCCTATGCTGATAAAAAACAATTATACTTTCACAGGAAAAAAAATATTTAAAAACTTTCTATAAACCTGATTTTGTCAGACAATAGCAGCACGAGTTAAATATCTGCCTTCTAGACTCACAGAGTGGCTGCCCTATGACTTGTCCAAGCCTCAGGGCCAAACAGAGCTGGGGTCCAGCCTCAGAGCCACTGATGCTTAATCAGGGCAAGTTTCTGAATTTTTTTGGAATGCTGACTTTATCAACTCACTCCTCATTGACAAAATACTAGATGATGCTGGCCTACTACACTCACCTGTGGTTAAGTGCTATCACCTGTAGGCTCTTGGGGGTGCACAGAGATGTGAAGGAGGAGTCTGAAGCTGAGGCAAAGGAGAGCAGGAAGAGCTTGGAGCAGTGCTCACTGCAGGTTCTGGTGCAAACTTTGGCCCAGCATACCCTCCTTCCCTAATTGTACTCATTCACTGCAAAGAGACCATGCCCATGGTGGAGAAATGCATGATCTTTGGGTCAGATTCCCTTATCCAAATGCTGGCTCTACTACCCACTTGCTCCCTGGGCCTGAGAAAGTTCTGTTACTTCCCTGAGCTTCATTTCTTACTCTATAAAATGAGGGTGCTAATAAAAATAGTTTTCACCTCATAGAGTTGTTTGAAAAAACTAAATAAGTTAATTCATGTAAACTACTTAACTTGTCTGCTGAGAGTTGAAAATGCTGAGTTAGGACACTTTACAGCCATTATCTTATTTAATTTTCATGAGAACCACACTGAATAATTTTTTTCCCCATTTCATTTTTTCATTTCATATAGGAAGAAGCTAACCCCAGAGTGATGAAATTAAGGCTGCTGAGTAGTGGTAAAAAATTTGTTCAAACTCACAGAACCAGTAGGTACTGAAATGTGCAATTCAGACCCTTGTCGAGGTAGTCTTCTGTGATGCCTCGTGATAATCACTGCTTTCTTTTGTGAGTGTTCTTAACCTTTTGTAACCCAATCAAGGAGCACACCCCTGAATAGCATCAATTTCCCAGGCTATAGTTTGCAACATTCACTTTGTTCCCTTTTCTGTTCATCCTCAGTTCACTGGCATCTGAGTCCTCTGGAGACAAACAGTAGCAGTGACTATTTATTACAGCCACTGTAACAGCAACAGAGACTTAGAAGTCTTTCTCAATTCTCCCTTTCCTCCATTATTTAGGAGTTAAGGATCCTGTCTCTTAAATACCTCATCCTACCATTTCCTCTCCCTTCTGTGACTTTACCAACTCTTACCTGGTCTCACCACCCTCAGATTCTCACCTCTGTAGTCATCATCAACTTCAGTGTCCCTCTGTTAAACATGCAGTTATAACTTGTCCCTCCTCTGCTTCACTCCCTTTTCTGTCTTACTGTCACCTTACCATATTCCAACACTTTCTGACCTAGAAGACATGACCTTGAGATATGGTCTTTGTTCTCTTTCCAAAAATGGCTCTTCTCACACCTACATGGGTGCTCAAAACACTAGCAAACAAATAGGCCCTGCCATCTCCATTTCTTATACCTTGAACAGACAATCCTATGCCTTCACTCAGCTTGCTTCCTGCATGCTCCCCTGAAGGTTCGCCTCCCGCAGAATGTCTCCCTGGACTGCTCTGGTTTAGGTACTCTGCCTTTGCACCCTCTCTAGTGCTCTGGCTACTCCTGTCTCTTTGTTGATTCCTCCTGGGATGATTGGATTGTTCAGCAAATATCCACTCTCTTCTCCTCCCACTGTGGGGACACGAGCAGGTCCCTGCTCTTCTGACGCTGGCCTTGGCCATGTGACACACTTTGGCCAATGGAATCTTAGCAGGGTTGATATAATCAGAGGCTTAATTGTCCTTGCATGGCTGGCCTTGCCCTCTTGTGTTCTTATGGTCCATCATGGCAAGAAAATGCATTGAGTAATCACTGAATCCTCAGCCTGGCTTCAAAATGAGCCTGCAGGGTACCGATCTAAGTCTGTCCTCAGCCTGGAGCCAAACCCAGCTGCTTGGCAAATTAAAGCATAACTGAACCCCAGCCATATAATAATCTTGCCTACTATATACCAAACTAGAATATTTTTGCAGGCCTGCAAACATTAAAAGAATTACTTATTATAAGCAAGTGGTTTAATACACAGGTTTATGTTGCAATAGATGACAATATTTATTTTATACCTGCTTAACCCGTCTCTGAAACTATGAGCAACTAAAGGGCAGGGACTATCTTTTACGTCTGTAAAGCTATATCCCCCCCCCCACACACACACACACATGCAACCTGTGACCTGGCATGTAGAAAATGCCCACTGACAAGAGTTTGAGGTTGCTGTGAGCTATGATGCCATAGCACTTTAGCCCAAGGCAACAGGGTGAGACTGTCTCAAAAAAGAAAAGAAAAGGAAAATGCCCAATGTGAGTTTGAAGAAAGAGGGAAGGAAAGAGAAAAGGAAAGAAAGCAAGAGGAAAAAGAGGAGGAAGGAAAGAAGGAAAAAATTATGATGATATTCTCAGTAAAGCATAAAAGCCTTTGCTAAAATAGGCTTTTATTGGCACTTGAATTTAATGATTAAGCTCTTTGCCAACAAAACTGTCAGGAAAGATGCAGAAAGGAAGAAATAAAATGAAAAGTTACCAAAATGGCCATCTATCAACCTAAATTCATTATGGAAAGATTGAAACTAGGCTATTTCACCATTTTTGAAGCTGTCCAAGTCCTACAAAGATGAAATTACTTCTGGCAGTGGCTGGACGTTGATTGACATGCTGACATCTGAAGAAGACGAAGAGGGTAATGGAAGACTGGGCAAGGGTTGTGCAGCAGAAATTCTCCTGGGGCCCCGGTGGCCACCATCACAACGTGACCTTCTGCTTCCTTTGCCAACCCTGCCCACAAAGAGATGATTTTAACTTTGAGGCCCACACACAAAAGTTGGGTGGGCATCAGTGACAGGAAATCGATGATGAACAGGGAGGTGTGTTAGAAATCAGGATTTCACATCTGCCAATGATTTGGCATGAGCTATACTTCCTTAAGTCTTCCTGTTTGTAGAAATAACTTTTACTTTTATTTTCATCTTTCCTGACACCTCAGAGAGCACCAGAAGAAGTTCAGATTTCTGATCCAAAGATTTTTCAGTTCCCAGGGTTATACTTTCTTCAGACCAGGAAGATAAAAAATATTATTAAAGACTTCCTTAGAGGTTTCCTAAATAATACCAAGAATCCAATAATAATTACTATGTATAGAGCACCTGGGTCAGACACTTTACATCAATTATCTCCTTTAGTCCTCCCAACAATAGGGTAGGTGGAAGGGGAGGAGAAGGGAGGTGAGATGAGTATTGCCTTTTCACAGATGAGGAAACCCGCCCTGAAAAAGATAAGTAACTTGTCTTTGGTCATAAAGTTCAGAATAGACAGAACTAAAATTCAAATGCAGGGCTATTAGAAGCAGGTTCAAGTTCACTCCACCATACACCTCTCTCATCTCTGGCTCAGTTCCTCCTTACCAAGAGCTGCCTTTCCCAGTCCAAAGATGATTCTCACAGACAGAGAAGGCTAAAGCAAGAAGAGTTAAGAAGTTGAGAATGTTCACTCTCTTAGAAAAATTAGCATGTCAAAAGATCTTTTCTTGTTTATGATAACTATAGTCTCCAGGGAAACAGGGTTATAAGTGCAAACCCAGAGGCAGTAGACAAAACCTGCAAGCAGGTAGATTGCTAAATGCTCAAACTGTGGAGCCAAGCAAGTAGCAGCCTAGGAATGAGAATGCAGAATTCACAGCCGCAGCTCCATAGTCAAACCAGGAACAAGTTGCTTTGCCTGTTCTGTCTCACTCCATTTCCTCCTTTAAAAATGGAACTGAGAATTTTTGCTTTGCATACTCTATAGCAAAAGAATTCAAAACAGCATTAAATGCCCAACAAGTGGGGATTGATTAAATTACGACATGCCCGTGCAGTAACATATCATGGTCATTAACAAATGATTTGGTGAAATGCAAATCCATTTAGTGTTTAACTCTGTTTTGGGCACTGTGCATTAATTGCATCAGTTCATTTACTTTCCCCCAAATCCTACAAGGTTGTTATTAATATTTCAAGTCCATTTTATAGGGAAGGTGAAGTAACTTGCCCAAAGTCATTGCTTGTATGTGGAGAAGTCAGAATTTAAACCCAGAACGTCAGATCCAGAATATACTATTAACCACAACACAACTACATAGAAATATGGTTTAATTTTAAGTTTGAAAATGCAAACTATAAAATGGTATCATTATCAGTTATATGTTACTGTGTAATAAACCACCCCAAACTGCCATGGCTTTATCGCAATTCATAGCATTTTTCCAATTCTGCAAGCTGGGAAGAGCTCAGTTGGGGGTTCTTCTGTGGGTCTTGCTAGTGGTTTTTCATGTGGGAGCTTTCAGCAGGCAAGTGGAGTGGGGCCTGGACTCAGCTAAAAGGCTGTACTGACTGGGCCACTTTATTCTTTCTCCATGAAGTCTCTACCTGTGTGGTTTCTCCAGCAGCAGAGGCAAACTTATTATGTAGCTGCTTAGAACTCTCAAGAAAGCAAAAATGTAAACCACTGGATTTCTTAAGGCTTACACCTGGCATTGGCACAGCCTAATCTGCCTACTTTTATTTATTTATTTATTTTTTTGAGACAGAGCTTCAAGCTGTCACCCTGGATAGAGTGCTGTGACATCACATCTCACAGCAACCTCCAACTCCTGGGCTCAAGCAATTCTCCTGCCTCTGCCTCCCAAGCTAGCTGGGACTACAGGTGCCTGCCACAACGCCAGGCTCTTTTTCATTTGCAGGCTTTTTTTGATTAGAACCTGACAGCTCAGCTGTATGTGGCTGGCACTTTAGCCACTTGAGACACAGGCACCAAGCCCTACATTTTTATTTTGGGTTTTTAGTTATGTGTTTATTTATCTATTTATTTTTGCATCCTACTGGTTAAAGCAATTCACAGGACCATCCCAAAGGCAAGGGGAGAAGACCGCACAATTGGGTCTATAGCAGACGGGGGTCCACCAGTGAAATATACCTCCACAGTCTGTGGTAATGGTGTTGCAGAAAGACAAGGCCTAATGGAAAGAAAGAATACCCAAACACTGTTGTTTAAAAGAGGAAGGACTTTATTCCAGCTGGCGGAGTGGTGGCAGACAAGAGTTCAAATGGCCACCATCCCTAACTGGCTCAGTCTTCTCCTTTTTATCTCCAGTCAAAAAGTTCCAACGCATGGGTACCTTTCTCATTGGTCAGTTTGAATTAAGCTGGAGAAGCAGACTCAGGCTTTTACAGAACCATGGCTTTTACAGAAGCAGAAGCAAGGGCAGTGCCTGTGGTTCAAAGGAGTAGGACACTGGCCCCATATACCAGAGGTGGCAGGTTCAAACCAGAACCCTGACCAAAAAAAGAAAGAAAAAATTAAATAAAAAACTAGAGCAGAAGCAAGCATTAGTTTCCAGGTCCCAGAAAATTAAGTGTCTACAAATTCCTAACAGCTGAGTCATCATGGGGACAATCTTGCAGGTGTATTCTTGGAGTCTCCTTGAGAAGATCGCTGTTCTCTTAAACCTCACTTTTTCCAGGTATCCTCTCTCAATGGGATCGTGTGAAGGTACATTTATAGGAGAAGGACCTAAATGTACAAACTGTAAAATATTAATAGTGGCTACTTATTATAGGAAGAAATTTTTCTTTTTATATGGGTCTATCTGTAATCTCTATGAGTAAAATAATAAAGGTTGCCTTTCGTTTTCAAGAATAAGAATTCCTGGTTTGGATCTAACACCTAATTAGTCAAAGCTTATCTAGTATTTACTGTGTGCTTACACATGTTAACTTTCAGTTTTCCTGGTATGCTATAAGGTAGGTACTATTATTATCTCCATTTTACAGATGCACAAACTGAGGCACACCAGGATCAGATAACTGCCCTAGCCAGAGCTGAGCATCAGGATGAGGCAGTTTGGTTTAAGCATTCCACATTTTATGTCAAATCATCACATTCTACCCCATAAATGTATAGTTATGATTTTAATTAAAAATTAAATTAAAAAAAAAGACCAAGCAGTCTGGCAGTAGATTTGGGTCCTCCAGGGGCAGGCACCAACATCTGGGGCACATTGTCCTGCTGTGATTCCTTCTCTTTGAGTGAATAGTGTGGCTCACTGATCCACCCTACAAGCTAAAACCCAGGATCAGCCACCAAGGAAGTATTTTGACTGTATTTTGACTGCTCTACCTGAATCCAGGGAAACTTACGTACAAGGACGGACCTCAAGTTAGAAATCTCTGGACCCTGTCTGATAATTTTACCTAATTTGATATGAACCACATCAGTCAACACACAAACTGAGAATCCGCTGCCTCATCATGGCACATACACACAAAAGTGCATACATGTATGTGTGAGCACACGAATGGGGATAGATATGTATGTTTTCAAATCTGTGCATGTATACAGTCTGAGATAGTTTATGCATGCACTGGTCCACACAGGAAGACATGCACATGTGTGCACATATACAGCACATATAAATTGAAATGTAAGCCCACAGGTATACCCATGTTCTTGTGAGTCATGTACAATGATTTGTAGGAGCACATGGATAAGTGTACACATACGTGCTTCCCCACTCTCTATTTGTGCACACTCATGCATTCAAATGCTACGGACACCCATGCATATGCAAATGCACACATTTGCACACACTTGTAGACCCATGTATGCAGCCATTCGAAATCCTGTCCCTGGTCACCTTTCAGAAAAATCGAACCCTAGAGAAACTCAGGGAGAGGTGGCCATGAAATAGTCCTTACCTTCAGAGAAAACAGAAGAAGTTCACATCTGTGCCTCCAGAGATATTTTTTATTGATTCATTCACTCAACAAACACCACGTATTTACTGTGTGTCTACTATGTACCAGGCATAGTTCTGGGTGTCAGGTATTTAATAGTAAAAAAAAATCATATAAAACATTCCTTCCCTCATGGAGTTTACCTTCTGGATTCCCATTCCCAGACAGGTGCATGGAGAACCAAAAAGATTCACTTTGGCTTCCAGAACATGGTGCCATGGGAGTTACCAATGGGAATTTTACACTCAGGAAACGGAAACCAACTCACCAGCTGTGCTCATGCCAGACAATGGCACCAGAAATCATGGGATGCTTGGGGCCAATTCCTCTGGCCCTGATACCACTGATGGACACAACCCAATCTGTGGGAGATTCATCCATTATATATTGCCCCAGGGAATAAGTTGACAGTGCTGGATAAAGCACTAACAAAGGCCCAGGGCCCAGGTGGAGAGTGGGAAGCAGGTGAATGAGCAAAGGGGAGTGAGGGACAGTGCCAAGACTGCACAGCTGAGAGCACAGAAAACAGCTTCTGCAACAGGAGTAATGGGAACCAGGAAGAGGCATCCTCCTCCTCACCTCCTCCTGGTGCATCTTATGCACAAGGACCAGAGGGAACTGCTGGGGACAACACAATCAGCAGTGAGCAGGCTGCAGCGGGAGTTATGGGTGGGGCTACTGAGATTAATGCTAGTGGAGCCCTTACTTGGTACCATGCACTTTTAAAGTCTTTACATGAACATGACAGTGTTTTATTTAATCTTCACATCTGCCCTTTGAAGGTAAAGAAACTAAGACAGATAAAGGTTAAATGATTTTTCTATGTTTCCACTGAATAGACAGTTAGGTGGATGGATGGATGGAGGAAGAAAGAGCGCAGAAAAAAATTACAGAGATGAAAAATATAAGGATTTTATCTAATTAAGATCGCACAGTCCTGTGTGCTCCAGAAACACTTTATCACTATATTCCCTAGTTCTGAAACACCATTTATTTTAAGATGTGCCATGGATTTATTAATAGCTTTTCAGGGGAAAACAAGCAGTAGAACAACACACGCGCGTGCGCGCGCGCGCGCGCGCACACACACACACACACACACACGTGCACACAGATATAATCTCTTCACATACATACATTGATTGTTAGATAGGTCTTGATCCAGACACTTTAATATGACTTGGAGTATCGATACTGGAAGCCTAATAATCAACAGCAAGAGCAGGTCTGCAACTGACTGCGTGATTTTTTCCCTGCCTGCACAGTCTGTCTGGAATCTGACTTGCTCTCTGTGGTTCTTCAGGTTCACCCTATTTTCTTCATTCTCAACCGTGCCAACAGCAGGCAACTATGTATCTTTGGGTTGGTTGCAGCCCTTAGAAGACCAGTACATGGGCAGAAAAAGGGAGAGAAGGATCACTTCCTTCCTCTGGTGAATGTGACCTACGCAAGTCAGGATTTCTGAGACTGGTTTGGATCTTTAAGTACACCTGGGGTCCCAGCCCATTCATTTAGGACATAAAGCAAGAAATATCAAATGGTAATCATTTCTCCACTCTTGTTCTCAAAATAATTATCAGAACCTTCTCTAAGACATTTATGCAAAAATGAGAGCAGGGAGGGATGTTCTAATATTGGGATTTATAAAATTTGAATGAGTCACCCTTGCATCAGCAGAATTTTATTTTTTCATTACATGAAAAACACTTAAGGTTAAAGGAAAATGTCTTCCAAATTTCTAAGAGCCACTCCCACTCTGATCTACTCCAAGGAACCATAAAGGACAATCTTACTTGACAAAGAAAGGTGACTGTAGTAACATTCATCAGTGGGGTAGGTAGCATTTTTTTCTAGGATAAGTTTGCAAAGTCAGACTTTGTAAGTGAGCCTGACCACACCTGTCTTCCTGGGCTCCAGGGAGAGCCATCAGACTTAGACCTAGTCCAGTCAGCTAATTTTACCTGTTTGAGTGTACCCTATGACAGCTTTCTGTGGGAACCAGGGGAGACACTCCATGGGAGGACTAAACTGGTTTGTTTCATGTAAATCTAAAGCAACCAGGAGTTGTTGCATGATAATGAACTAAGAATTAAGCCAGCCAAAGGAAAGCAGAGCCCAGAAATGGGGATGCAGAAAGACCAAGGTCATAATGCAGGGGAAGTTGCCCAAAGCCAGCATAACCTTGTATCATCTATTCAGAAACACTTTAAGATGTGCCACAGATTTATTAATAGCTCTACAGGGGATTTATTAACAGCTTTTCATCTATATTCAACCATGCTCCTGTTTGTGTGATGTTCATCTCTTCCACCAGACTAAGGACTCCCTGATGAAAAGGGTTTGATAGCTGTTATTGCCAGAGCCTACCACATACAAGTTCTTCATAGAAATTTGTTGATTGAATGAATTAACGAATGAATGAAGAAACTCCGAAGACTGTCCTAGAAATTTCTGGTGAAAGCAGGCCAGATTGATGTACACTCCATGCTTTAGACTTCCATGTAAATATCCACCAAGATACATTTCTTAGGTGCTACCAGGTGCCAGTGAGAGGAAGAATCAAACCAGCTCTGCTTAGGAGCCAGATTTCCTTTTGTTCCAAGAGTGTAAGCCCCAGTGTTCTCGCCAGGAAACAACGGAGGGCTGGAGCTACCCAGCACCCCTGTAATCCATGTAGTTCATCCCTCAGGAGTTAATATTTAATCCCTCACGGTGACATAATGCTGCCTTACTCTTGTGAAATTGCACCTGCCTATAAAAGTAATTAAGTAGAAATGCTAATGGATTTTCAAGCAACATGTCCTGAGGGGGCTTTCAGTAGCGGTTCAGTCTGTGGCTGCATCAGCCATCCCGGTTGTCAGTGTGTGGACATCTCATGGTCCCAAACCGCTCTCCCAGGTCCTCTCCTGTGGCAAGTCACTGCCTTTCCCAGGTGGGATTAGATAGTAGTGCTGCTCTCCCCTCCAACCCCAGCTGTCTCAGATTTCAGGCAACAATCCCTGAGGGTCAGCCCACTCCAACATTGGGTCTTCAGCCAGGAGGACTCACACGTGCCCCATAGACCAGGACTGCAGAGAGGGGAGCCAGGCACTGCAGCAGGTTCACTGCCAACACCGGGTTTTTGTCTAATCTCTTTACTCTCATGGTCTTTTGTAAATTTTTGTTCCAGTAGAGCAAACATTGCATTTTAATGATAGCAATAATAATATTAGTGACAGTAGCTAACACTTAACTAAATTTTATTGGGAATTCTTTTAAATGCTTTGTTATATAATTCGTTTTTTCCTGGCACTCACCCCATGAGGCAGGGGCAACTGTTATTATCACCTCCAATTCAGAAGTTGAACTGAGGCACAGAAAGGTAAAGTGCTTGGCTCAAGGTCACACAGCCAGTGTGAAGTGGGGTATACAACTGGCTTCAGAGCCTGTTCTCTGAAGGCTACACTGTCTCTCAAAATAGTAAATTCTGGGCAGCAGCTGTGCCCAATGGGTAGCGCACGGGCCCCATGTACCGAGGATGGAGGGCTCGAACTGGGCCCTGCCAAACTGCAACAAAAAGTTGCCGGGCATTGCAGAGGGTGCCTGTAGTCCCAGCTACTCGGGAGGCTGAGGCAAGAGAATCGCCTAAGCCCAGGAGTTGGAGGTTGCTGTGAGCTTTGACGCCACAGCACTCTACCGAGCGTGATAAAGTGAGACTCTGTCTCTAAAAACAAAAAAGATAGTAAATTCTTCTGCTGGCGTTTCCCAATAGATAAGTAAGCCTGTTGCAGGTAGGGACAGAGCGTGTAATATAATTTTTTACGGTGCTGTTTTGACTCAGTTTGGGTCTCTCGCAAGATGCTGGTCCATTCCTTTTCCTGAGCAGCCAGTTGCGTTCATGTTCCAAACACTTCCCTTTTTGGACTCTCACACTCTGAGACCACAAGGACTCATTCTGACTATCCTGGGCCAGGCAGCAAGACAACTAGAAACCATTTTTATGCCCCAGAGCCTACCAATAGTATTAGCCAATCCATAAAGATCCCCCAAACCTCTCTACCCCCACACTGATGGCCATTTATAACTGGTCCCCGGAGTTCCAGCTTGCCATTACTCTTTTCCTGCATGCTACCTCCATGTGGCCCTGCCTGGTAGCCTTCTCTCATTTGGGGCAGTAAATAACAGAGTTCTGCCTTCTATCTCTTTGCGAGTCAACATGTGTTACAGCCAGGCGCTGTGGCTCACGCCTGTAATCCTAGCACTCTGGGAGACCGAGGCGGGTGAACAGCTTGAGCTCACGAGTTTGAGACCAGCCTGAGCAAAAGCAAGACCCCATCTCTACTAAAAATAGAAAAACAGAGGCAAGAGGATTGCTTGAGCCCGAGTTGGAGGTTGCTATGAGCTATGACACCATGGCACTCTACCCAGGGCGACAACTGGAGACTCTGTCTCAAAAACAAAAATGTTTAAGTATTATAAAATAGTGCCTTGTTTATCCCTGTGAGCCTTTTAGCATAACAAACTGGAGTTAGTACTAAGCAAAAGATGCTCGTAAATATTTTTGAAAGACGAAAAGATAGAGATGAATAATAGAGGGAGAGAGAAGGGGAAAAAAGTGAAAGGAAGGGAGGGAGGGAGGGAGGAGCAATTTCCACGAGACAGAGTGAGTCACAAACAGCATTAATACTAGACTGTGACGTGCAATCCAGTGTATGTTTGCTCTACTTTTGAACAACAAATTGCTAAAACACAGTTGTCTAATTTGGACTTGGTACTCAAATCCTGAGTTTCTGATAGGAAAAAAGATTATTGGTTATAGGTCAGGCCCTGGAATCAAACTCCAGTTCCTCCACTTGGCTCTGTGCCTAAGAACAATTTATTTAAACCTGCTGAGCCTCAGTTTTGTTTTATGCATAATGGGAGATAATAGCCTCTACCTCAAAGGCTTTATGGGGACATTAAAGTCCATGAAGAACGTAAAGCACTTAAGTGTCTGGCAGAAATGTCAGACCCTGCTGTTTCCTCTGGGGAGTTATGTGAATCTTCCAGGAGAGAAAGGAAAACAGAGGGATGAGGGCACTCCCTTTCCTGCTCTGGACTCCACAGGAAGAAGGCAGAGGCATTTTATGTTCTGTGCATCTGACATTTATGGGCCAGGTGTGATCACATATTTTTTTTCATCCCAACAGCAAGGTGGGTCATTAACTGATAACAAAAGATGTTACATGATTTCTTTTAAAATCTCAAAGTTTTTAAGTGCAAGAGCTAGGATTAAAAACCCCAATTTGGCCCTCTCTGCATCATTCTGTGAAGTTTCTAAAAACTTTCCACTATTCAAATTTCAGTCTATCATCCTAGGGTTCCTGAGGGTGATGTCCTTGTGTCTCAGGGATAAATAGGAGGAGAGGTAGGAAGAAGCATCCTAGCCACTGCTCTTATCAGGGTGTCATTAATAGCTAGACTGTCCAAA
Source organism: Perodicticus potto (assembly GCA_963574655.1). Taxonomy (NCBI): domain Eukaryota; kingdom Metazoa; phylum Chordata; class Mammalia; order Primates; family Lorisidae; genus Perodicticus; species Perodicticus potto. Next base: position 17,432 of record CAUYRH010112258.1, read on the forward strand.
GAAGTACTGATGCACAATCAAGACACATTTGCTTCCAGGCTAGACCCCTTGCCTGCTTAAGGCAGACTGATTTGTTCTCTACCTGGACACTCACTTTATCCCCTCTCCCAATTCCCTGACATCTTAACACTGCTATGTAGCTGGAAGGATGATAGGTACTTTTTCCCAAAGACCTGCTACCATCCCCTTCCCTGGAATCCCTGAGGACATGCTCCACCCAATGGGTGCTGGCCATGCAAAATGGCAAAAAGGTAGGACTTACTGTTTCCATTTCAATATAGCCTTCATTCTTCCCTCTTCCTCCCCACAAACATACTGGCTCTCTGTTGACTCAGTCCACAAAAATTGGATTAAACCCCTTCCCAAAGGAGGTGAAGGGGAAGAATCACATGGTAAATATAAGATGGATTTAGAGTGATGCAGATTTAGGTCCAGCCACGATTCTATTACCTACTAGTTTAACTTCTCTGTGCTTTATTTTCTTCATCTGTAAAATGGGGATAGTAAAAAGAGTACCTACTCCACAGTCTATTTATTGGAAGGATTAATTGTCAGAACAAGGATCTTCAATGATGCATTTATCTGTCAGAGTAGCTTAATCAAAATAGGTGAATCTCTCATAAAGCATGAATGAATAGGTAGCCAGCACCTGATGCCATTACCATTGAAACTCAGATTGTTTTCCTGTGCTGCCATCCATAGCAGGAGTGTCTTGTCCTCTTGATCACAAGATGGCTGCTGTATGCTGATCATTACATCAACATTCCAGACAGAGCAAGGGGGAGAGTGAAGGCAAAAGGCTGGCTATCCTGGAAGCACCATCAAGTAGACCTCATTGGTCAGAATTGTACCACATGACAGCTTTAGCCACAAGGATCCTGGGGATATGTTTTTTGGCATACATTGACATTCTGAAGAAAACCACAAACCTGTTAGTAACCAGAAGAGGAGAATGAATGTAAGTATGCAATTAGCAGTATCTGCCATAAAAAGAAAAGCATTTTATACAGCTCCTGACACACAGTAAATGGCTAATAAGGGTTAGCTACTATGATGATGATAACAATTTATGACTTTTATACAATCCTGTCTCCTCTTGGGACAGTAATATGACCACAAAACCACAATTATCCCATTTATATCCAGGCTCTGTCACCCTCCTGAGCTCCTATCCATGGGGCAGGAGCTCAGGAGCATGGGGTTCTTTTTTCTTTCTCTGAGTCACTGCTATGGTCTTCAGTGTCTCCCCAAGAGCTACTACACAGCCCTTCCTGGTCTCATTACTTGTTGCCATGCCCTCACTGCTCTTCCTGCCTAATCAGCCTCACAAGTATCCTGGATCAACCAAGGACTAGCCAGGCACATGAGTTCTCCTGGGAAGCTGCTGGGAGAGCCTCAGTGAGAAACCAGACTCTTCCCAGTGTTGTGTGTCTTTCATATCTCCCAGGTCCCATAGGAGCTGGCAGATCCCTTCTTACCGACCCTCTCTGACCCCTGTACCAGCTGTATAGTTTCCTTTAGAAGAAAATTGCCTTAAGGACCATTGCTAGAAGTGAATAGAGAACTTACTGGGATCTGTGCTCAGCTTAAGATGCTAAGGAGGCCACGTTCTCCCCTGGAGCGATCCCCACACAAACGTTACTGCAACAAACATATGTATCCACGTTTTCTTGTGCAAGTGTGTAATAAGAATATCTTTGAAGTATAAACCCAGAAATGAAATTGCAGGGCCATCAAGTATACACATTTTTAACTTCACTACATATTTCCAAATTGTCTACCAAAGCTGTTGTTTGAATTTACAATCCCACCAGCTGTGGATAAGATTTTCAGTTTTTCAGTATCTTGACCAACACATATTTGGGGACTTTTTAGTGTTTTACAATTAAAAGAGTATGAAATGGTGTCTTGTTGATGTTGTACTTTGAATTTTTTCGATGGCTAAAGGGAGGGACATTTTTTTACATGTTTTGTAGCCACTCAACTCACGGACAAAGAAAATGTTCATGTATAACTGTGTTATGCAATATACTACTATGAGTTTTGATCTAACCAAGAGAAAATTCCATTCATCTATGAGAGTCAGCCTCCCCAGGTACAGTAAAAATGCAATTAGTTCTCTATAAAGATACTGTGGACCTGCACAGGGTCTTCTGAGCCAGAATTGAGGGAACAACCCTTGGAACCAGGTGGAAGGGTTACAAAGAAAACAAAATTCTACACCAGGAGCCACAAGCCAATGGGAACACAGATTCTTCATATTGGACTCCAGCCAGGGCCCAAACAAGATTCTAGGGGTTCTGAACTGAAATTGGAATCAAAGGTGGCTTACAAATTATACTTCTGACAAAAAAGAAATTTTGGAAGCTGGGTGTGGTAGGACTAGCAACAAAGAGGGCCTGCCTTTGTTCAGTCTTATCAGGGCAGCATCTCTGAACCAAGGAATAACATCTCACAAGACAAAGGGGGAGTGAGGAGAAAGTCTGTCAGAGCAGGAGACCAGCCAGCACCTCCTGGGGAGACAAGGCCATCTGAGGCAGGTCCTATGGGCTGTACCTAGCACAGAAGAGCAGAGATATGGAAGGACCAAGATGACAAGGATATACTGGTTAGATGAGAGGGGTGCAATATGGCAGACACTGCTGTTTGCCTGTTCAATATTAATTTTCTCTTCTTTATTTAAAAGTGAACCCTTTTTTTATTTGGAGTGACCATAAATGCATTGAAAATATTATTTTTCAAAGCCTCCCTTGGGCAATGAATTGTTAGCAGCAGCAGAAGTCACTGGGTATAGCTTCTGGGAAATCTCTTTGACAGAGGATGACTCAGGAGGAATAGACTTGTCCCTTGTTCTTTTTTGTTCTTCCCACTTGGAATGTAGCCTGAAGGCTGGCATCCTGGACATGATCACTTGCCTTTAGAAATAATTTCAAACTTCTAATTTAAATTTCCACTTTTAATTTACAAATATTACAACCTTACCATTTTACAGATTGAGAAAGTGAGTTACAGAGAGAGGACATTATTTGTTCAAGGTCATAGAGCAGCATAAGGAACCTAGTTTCCTGACTCCTTCCAATGCCCAAACTTTCACCCCTCGTACTTCAAGACTTCCTACCTATGAAATAAAACAGAGTGCCTTGCAAACACTATGGCTTTATTATCCTAAGAAATCAGCCTTCTAGGTATTAGACAGGCCCTTCATACGCATCTGGCACTGTTTCCACAGACATAACACTCCCATTGACTTAGAAATTCTGGCATCCCTTCAAGTTCATTAAAATGGGATTTTTGCTGCATTTACCTTGCTCCTGAGCAATAACCATTTTCTCTCTGGGAAGTTTGTTCTCAAGGAATTTTCACAATCTATTTTTGGTTGGATGTAATGAGCTACTGCCAAATGTAGTGCCAAAAGTTTGCTTATGTATGAAATAAAAAGGATTAAAACATTTTCCTTGGATTTCTTTGGTCTTTACACCCACCCACTGCAGTGGGCAGCGATGCCACACCCAGTGCCTGACCTACCCCAGCCCTGATCCAAGTCACCTGGGAGTATGTCCTTCCATGGCCAGCCAGATGGTAAATTTCATTGGGGTAAGTCAAGAGAGAGAGCAAGGTGAGGACTGTGCCAGGCTGGACTGGCCATGTGGTTAGGAACCAAATCCAAGGAGAAAAACTATCCCAAGGCCTCTTTTGAAGGTCCCCATTACCAAGTCCTCTAGTCAGTCCAGATCTACCATCCTGGGGCCTCTGAAAGAAGAGACACATTCCCCCTGGGAATCATTTTTCACAGTTCTTGGAGATTTGCTTTTAAACAGTTTCTTAGAAGAATCAGAGACAAGGTCAGGAGTGAAGGACAAGGTGCTCAGGAATCCTGGTGAGCAGCACTGACTTGTCCCTGTTAGCCTTTACTGATATTAGGAGTAAGAGATTAGCACAGAAGGGACTGGAGGAAAGTGGGACCAAGCTGCACAGGCATGTGCAATAGACCAGGACTCTTGCCCAACACACTCGGGCCATGTGGATGTCAAGGACCAGGCTGGGGGGGCCTGAATTCCAGGTAGAGCAGCCAGTTAGGGGTATAGGGTGAGTCTTGTCCTATCACAGACCCCAACTCAGATGCCCAGAGCATGCAAGAGAGGAGCAGAGATGACAGGGAGCATAGCTGTAAGACGACAGAGATGCAGTGAACTGGAGGATGTGTGTCCTATCTGAGAGTATTCCAGTTACCAGTTTGCCAAACTCCAATCTGGCCTAATAAATAAAAGACAGATGCAGGTGATGTCTAGCTTGGTGATCTCTGAGCAGGTGGGTAGTTTGGGAGAGGCCAAGAAAACTTAGAGGCCACCTTGATCCCCAGGCTTTGAATTTGGATCAGCAGCTCAAGAGATCCACAAACACCTAATAGTTGTTCATTTAGTCAATGCTTATCTATGAGCTACTCTGTGCTGGGCACAGGGTCACAGAGACCAACAAGGTCTCACTTATTACAGGGAGGATAGATGTGGGCTCAGGGAGGCTACTTTTCTCCAAACACCTTTAGGCAGGAACCAAGACTATTGATTGGTATTGGCTCAGGGAAGAGCAAGTAAATGCAGGGTCGAGTCAGCTAGGAGGACCTGAGAAAGACTGAAGCAGGAGCCCCTGCCTGTGATCCTGCTCTGAAGACAGAACCAGAACTGGTCTGTGCAGCTGTGATTAGACAAGTGAGGGAGGCGGGTCCAATTAAAGTGGCCACTGCAGGAATTTAATAAGAACAGGAACATTTACAGAGACAGATCCCTATTGGAGAACACAGCCTCATTTCTGGGCATTGAAATGTTTGATGTTGGACATTTGACTCTGTTTCATGTTCCCAGTCAGCTCTGCAGAGGACCCACATCCCAGGGAGCATCCTTTGAAGGAGCCAAGGCTGTCAATGGAGTCGTACTAATTAGGCAACAGGAGTGGCCTCAATGCCCATCCTCATTTGCAATTCAGTGTGTCTTTAATTTGCCAAAACATATATATATATATATATATATTCTCTATAAAATTATATCCAGGTTGGTGAGAGAGACTAATTCAAGTACCACTTGTGAAATACTTAAATACAGCTGCTGCATGTCTTACCAGGTTGTTGCTGCATATCTAACACACATGGTATAGGTAGGCACTGTTTTTTATCTTCACTTTGTAGATTAGGAAACTGAGGCTCAAGTACAATGAAATACTTATCCCATGGCCACACAGATGGTTACAGGCAATGTCTAGATTTCAATAATTTTATTTACAGCAGTGGTTCTTAATAAAGGCAACTATGTCCTTCAGGGGACATACGGCAATGTCTGAGACATGTTGTGGTTGTCACAACCCGAGTAGGGAAGGGATGTTCCTGACATCTAGTCAGTAGAGATCAGAGATGCTACTAAGCATTCTTCAATGCAAAGGACAGCTCCCCACAACACTGATTATTTGACCCAAAATGTCAATAGTGCAGAACCAAGATTGAGAAACCCTGACATATATAATGAGTCAGAAAGAAGAGATTTTAAATCTCCTGGCCTTCCATCAACAGCTTGATTTAGAGAAAGTTACTTACCTTCTCTGTACCTCATTTATCATCTCTTTAAAATAGAAAGTCTGAAGAATATGAAAGATAACATAAGTGAAAGTTACTCTCAACTGCTTTCTGTCTTTTGTCTTTCTGTCTATGTCTCTTCTCTCTGTTTCCTGCAGTCTCTGTCTCTCCACTTCTCTCCCCCCATACATAGAGTCAGTCCTCTGCATTCACAGTTCCACGTCTACAGTTTCCACAACTGCAGATCAAAAATATTTGAAAAAAGGCTGGGCTCATGCATGTAATTCTAGCACTTTGGAAGGCCAAGACAGGAAGATTTCTTGAGCCCAGGAGTGTGAAACTAGTCTGGGCAAAAAGAAATACTGTATTAAAAAAAAATTAAGAAATTAAAAAAATTATCCTGTCATGGTGATTTATACCTATAGTTCCAGCTACTCAGGACAGTAAGGTGTGAGGATTGCTTGAGCCCAGGAATTTGAGGTCATGTTCAGCTATGATTACAGCACTGCACTCTTGCCTGGGAAAGAGGGCAAGAACTTATCTCTTTAAAAAAAAAAAAAAAGTGTAGAAAATGTCAGACTAGAGACATTTCCTTAGCAGTCACTTTCAGTGGGACCAGGGAAAGAAAACTCCAGCCACCTCTGGCTGGGGTGTCCTGCCCAGAAACATCACTCTAGGGGCACAGTGAAACAACAAAAGATTCTAGGAGCCAATGAAGAAGTCGGAAGCAGTGGAAGACTGTCACAGAAGGCAAATGCCTGGGTGCAGGCAGCCAGTGGAGGGCTAGAAACAGGGAAGGCATGCCCTGCAGTTTTTTGTTTTTGTTTTTGGTTTTTTTGGGGGGGGGACTTGGGTGCTTGCAGGAGCTGCCTTGGGAGGGATTAAGCAAGTGCATGACCTTGAACAGCACATAGTGGTGGTGATTGAATTACCAGGCAGGTGGAGCTCTCATTGTTTCAGCTGTTAACAGGGCACCACCATTGTGGGGGGACCAACTGGGAGGAACAGTCTGCAGGGGCCTAGCACCTAGCCAGCTCTAGTACAACTGCTAAGTGTGGGCAGCCACCATGAGTTGAGCAGCTACTATACCCCTGGCAAAGCCACTTTGTGGTGAAGGTGCACTGCATGGAAGGTCAAGGCATGTCTTCTAAGTAGTCTGGTAAGAGTTTCAGGCTCTTAATACTTCAGGGATTGAATGCTAGCAAAGCAACAAAGCCCTGACTGAAGGCAAATAAGTCAGGAAGACAGGACTGACTGGGTCTTCTCAGAAACTAGATAGTGGCTTCTGGTCCCCATCTAGGTACATCAGAATCAGGGCACATGTATTGTGTCTTCTAAACCAGTGTACCACCTAGTGTCCTGGCAATATATTTCAGTATATATCTTTTTTCTCTTTTTTCCTATCTTCTTGGAGCACCTACTGGTGTCCAAGCAATATATTGCATTATATAATATATATTTATGTAATATATAAATGCATCATACATAATATATATATTCAACTTTTTTCTTAGCTTTTTGTATTTTTATTTTTTAATTTTTACTTTCTTCAATATATAGGGCTCTATTTTTGTTATGGTTTTTCTGCCCCTTTCTTTTCCATATCTCTCCTTTTTTCTTTCTTTTTATAGAGATATTTCTGCTTTTCTCATCTTTCCCTCATAAATTTCTCAAACAATAATTAAGATATCCCTTTTTGTTTACATCTGCATAATTTTATTTTAAATTTTCTTTTTTTTTAATTTTTAGTTTTATCTGATTTGTTTCATTATATTTTATTCTGTATTCTATTAATGGGACAGAGCCTCACTCTGAGGCCTGGGCTGGGGTGCCATAGAATTGGCCTGGCTGGAGGAGGTCTTCAGTCCCTGAACTAGGGTGAGCTTCTAGTTTGGCCTTCAAAAGGTTGATACCCACTATGGCATACTGCTGATTTTCTTCTATATTTGGCAGAGATGGAGTTTTGCTTTTGCTCAGTCTGGTAAAGAGCTTGTGACCTCTAGGGGCCTACCCAGCCCATTACACCCAGAGTCCTGGAAGTGTTGGTGTGGGTCAAAGCAACCTGCTGAACACCCCTATAACTACTGTTTTTCTCTTTCCATCCTTTTTCTTCTGTTATTCAATATTTTTCCTTTCATTTCTATTTTTATTTCTCCTTTTATTTCTATTTTTATTTCTTTTCTCCCTTCTTGCTCTTTACTCTTTTCTTCCTTTTGGCCCTATAACAAAAGGCCATTTCAATGCACAAGCAAAGAGACAAGATAATTTAAAAAGAAGGAAGAAGCAAGAAGAAAAAGTAGGGGAAGTAAGTGAACAAGGAGAAAACACATATAGGGAAGAACGAACAAAAATATTACAGCAACATGAAAAACCAGAGAGATCAATCTGCCCCCAAAGCATCATGAGGTAGCTACCACAGAGGACCCCATGTATAAAGAAAATATGGAAACAACAGAAAGAGAATTTAAAGTGTGGATGGTGAAAATAAAGAAAGAATTGAAGTTAAAGTGGAAAATCACAAAAAGGAAATTTTTCCTTTTTCCTTGACTTCCCCAGATGATTGAAAGCATGATGAAATCAGAAAGGATATATCAGAACTTAAGAAATTGAAGGAGTCAATCAGGGAACTTAACAATGCAGTAGAAAGTATCAATAACAGATTAGACAATGGAGAATAAGAATCCCAGAGCTAGAGATAAGGTTCTTGAGCTAACTCAGGCATTTAAAGAGGCAGAAAAGCAGAGAGAAAAAGCAGTGATCACTTAGAGAATTATGGGACTTCATCATGCATTCAAACATATGAATTATAGATATCTCTGAAGGGGAAGAAGAATGACGCAAAGGAATGAAAATCCTTCTGAAAGATATCATAAATGAAAATATCCAAGTATCACCAAAGATTCTGACTCAATCCTTTTAGAAGAATATCGAACTTCAGGTCATCTCAACACAAACAGAGCACCTCCAAGACATATTGTAATGAACCTATCTAGTCAATATGAAAGAGAAAGTTTTGCAAGCAGCCAGAAGTAAGCACTAATTGACCTAAAGGGTCCGAACCATCAGGGAGACATCAGACTTTTCAGTTGAAACCTATCAATCCAGAAAAGAGTGGTCATCTACCTCTAATCTTCATAAACAAAACAATTTTCAGCCAAGAATTCTGTATTACTGCTAAACTAATTAATGGAGAAATCAAATTTTTTACTGACATGCAAACATTGAGAAAATTCACCACAATAAAATTAGCTTTATAGGAAATACACAGACCTGTTCTCCACACTGGAGAACAATGGACAACCACAAAGTAAACACCTAGAAACTAATGGAGAAAACCTACTTTCCAGAATGGTGCAAAGGATACAAGTAAACAATGGACTTTAACAAAATAAGATGAATAGAACTACATCATACTTATCAATTCTCTCAATTAATGTAAATGGCTCGAATTCTCCACTGAAGATGCACAGGCTGGCTAATTAGATAAAAAGCACAAGTCATCTATACGCTATCTCGAGGAAACACACCTGACCTTGAAGGACGTAACAAGACTCAGGGTGGAATGTTGGAAAACAATATTTCAGGCAAATCAAAAACAGAAGAAGGAAGGGTCACAATCTTATTTTCTGATACAGGTGGATTTAAAGCAACTAAAGTTGAGAAAGACAAAGATGGTCACTTCATACTGGTTAAAGGAAAAACACAAGAGAACATTTCAATTCTAAATATTTATGCACTCAACTGAAATGCTCCCATATTGATGAAACAGACTTTAAATGGTCTGAACATTATGATATCCTACAACACCATAATAGCTGAGGACATTAGTACCCCTCTGACAGAACTGGGCAGATCCTCTAAAAAATAAAGAGGGAGACAATGGAATTAAATGCTACCTTAGAACAACTGGGTTTAATAGACACAGGCAGAACATACCATCCCAAAGCTAAGTAGTATACATCATTCTTGTTAGCTCATGGATCATACTCCAAAATAGATCATGTCCTAGAACACAAATCAAACCTCTATAAAATTAAAAGAATTGAAATTATACCTTGCTTCTTCTCAGACCACAGGCAATAAAGGTGGCAATCTACTCCAACAAAAATGTTCAACGCAGACATGGAAACTAAACAACCTTATGCTGAATGACAGTTGGGTCAAGGAAAAGATCAAGGAGAAAATTATTAAATTCCATGCATATAACAACAATGAATTCACAAGCTACCAAAACCTGTGGGATACTGCAAAAGCAATCCTAAGAGAGGAATTTATCATATTACATTTGAAAAAGAGAAAGAGAACACATCAACAACTTAAAGAATAATCTCAAGGAAATGGAAAAGGAAGAGCAATCCAATCCCAAACCTAGTAATAACCAAAATCAAATCAAAAATAAAAGAAATTGAAAACAAAAAAATCATCCAGAAAATTAATGAAAGAAAAAATGGGTTCTTTGAAAAGATAAACAAAATTAGGCAGTGCCTGTGGCTCAGTGGGTAGGGCGCCGGCCCCATTTACCGAGGGTGGCAGATTCAAACCTGGTCCTGCCAAACAGCAGCAAAAAAATAGCCGGGCATTGTAGCAGGCACCTGTAGTCCCAGCTACTCAGGAAGCTGAGGCAAGAGAATCACCTAAGCCCAGGAGTTGGAGGTTGCTGTGAGCTGTGTGATGCCATGGCACTCTACTGAGAGCAATGAAGTGAGACTGTCTCTACAAAAAAAGAAAGAAAGAAAAGATAAACAAAATTGATAAACCTTTGGCCAGATAAACTAGCAACAGAAAAATAAGATCTCTAATACCTCAATTATGAACAACAAAGGAGAAATAACAACAGACACTACAAAGTTACATGGGATTTTCTCTGACTACTACAAAAAACTCTATGCCCAGAAGTTAGACAATATGGAGGAAATGGACCAATACCTGGAATCACACCATCTCCCTAGAATTAACCAAGAAGAAATAGATCTCTTGAACAGACCAATATTAAGCACTGAAATTGAAGAAACAGTTAAAATTCCTCTAAGAAAAAAAGCCCTGGACCCAGAAGCTTCACACCAGAATTCTATCAAACCTTCAGAGAAGAGTTTGTACCTATACTTCACTGCAGAACCTATTCCATAACGTGGAGAAGGAAGGAGTCTTACCCAACATATTCTACAAACCAAACATCATCCTGATACCAAAACCAGGAAAGGGCCAAATTAAAAAAGAGAACAACTGAGCAATTTCAGTAATGAATATCAATGCAAAAGTGCCCAATTAAATCCTAGTAAATGGATTAGAGATCCTCATGAAAAAAGCTACACACCATGATTAAGTAGGCTATATCCCAGAGATGCAAGGCTGGTTTAATATATGCAAATTCATAAATGTAATTCACCATATCAATAGAAGCAAAAGCAAAGACCATATTATCCTCAAAATAGATGCAGAAAAAGCATTTGACAAAATTCAGCATCCATTTCTAACAAGAACATTTAAGAATATAGGCATAAATGGCACATTTCTTAAGCTGATTGAACCTATCTATGACATATCCATAACTAATATCATACTGAATGTAGTAAAACTGGTTTCAACTTAGAACTGGAACCAGACAAGGATGTCCACTATTGCTACTACTGTTCAACATAGTTCTGAAAATACTAGCCGGTGGAATCAGGCAAGAGAAAAATATTAAGGGCATACAAATAGGGGCAGAGGAGGTCAAACTCTTGCTCTTTGCTGATGATATTATCTTATTCTTAGAAAACTCCAGAGACTTAACCACAAGACTCCTGGAGGCGATCAAGAAATTCAGTAATGTCTCAGGATATAAAATCAGTGCCCACAAATCAGTAGCCTTTGTATATACAATAGCAACAAATTGAGAAGCCAATCAAGGACACAATATCCTTCACAGTAGCTTCAAAGAAAATGAAATATTTAGGAATATACTCAACAAAGGAGATCAAGGATCTTTATAAAGAGAATTATGAAACTGTAAGAAAAGAAATAGCAGAAGATATCAACAAATGGAAGAATACACCATGCTCTTGGCTGGGAAAAAGGAACATTATTAAAATGTCTATACTACCCAAAGCAATCTACATAGATTGCAATGCAATCCCCATTGCATCTATGTAGATTCCTTTGGGTAGTATAGACATTTAGACATTTCCATTTCCTTCCATTTGGAAGAAATGGAAAAATTAGTTCTTCGTTTTGTATGGAACCAGAAAAAAAACCGTATTAAGAAAAGTCTTAGTAATAAAAACAAAGCCAGAGGTATCACTCTGTCAGAGTTCAGGCTATATTACAAGTCCACGGTGATCAAAACAGCATGGTATTGGCATAAAAATAGAGGCATTTGGAACCAAGCAAAGATCACCATCTGATCTTTGATAAACCAAACAAAAGCATACACTGGGGAAAGAAATCCCTATTCAATATATGAGGCTGAGAAAACTGGATAACCACATGTAAAAGATTAAAGTGTCCATGGGCAGTAGGATGGGTAAGTAATGGTGGTAGAGTACTACAACAGAGCACTACACTACCGAAAAGACGAAAACTTTGATGTTACCAGCAACAAAATAACTCTTAAAATAATTTCTTCAAAAAAGATGCCAGGCACAACACATACCACATGTTATATCAAGACTATATTGTTTCGGGATGCATATTTAGTTGACAAAATAATGGAGACAAGCAGGACATC
>CAUYRH010112261.1:0-19584 GCA_963574655.1 Perodicticus potto
CGCCTGTAGTCCCAGCTACTTGGGAGGCGGAGGCAGGAGACTCGCTTGAGCCCAGGAGTTGGAGGTTGCTGTGAGCTGTGGTGCCACGGCACTCTATCCAGGGTGACAGCTTGAGGCTCTGTCTCAAAAAAAAAAAAAAAAATTTTTTTAAACTCCTGTCCTTCTGATGGACAGAGGCTCATTTAAAGCAGGAGGTGGGGTTTTTTTTGAGTTTCTGTCTGCCACCCTCCACCCCCCTGAACAGGGCACCTTGCGGGTTTCGCGTGTTCTGTGAAACCCATGTCATTCAGAGGCTTTGTGAAGTATTGTGAAGATGCTCTTACTGCAGCCATAGATTTGATGTTGATGTCAACAAAGTCTGAACGTACGTTCTTAACCACATCTCCATCCCTGGGTCGCGATGTCTGAATCAAACGGCAATGATCAAGGTGTATGGATTATTTTCAAAAGTTTGTTTGAACTGAAAGCTATTGAAAGCTTTCCTGGCATCTCTTGAGGACTTTTGAAAGGGATCCAATTCATAATCCTTAGCAATATAGAGGCATTTCTTTTAAAATTGACAGTAAAGAGTGGTATTAAGTTGTACAGCCTGGGAATGTGAAATAAACGATCATGAGTGTAGCCATTTCGGTATTTATCATGTATCCCGTGATTTAGATTAGTTTCCTGATCCTTACACCCCCAGAAATGGGTACTGTTATCTCCACTGTAGAGACAAAAAAAAGGTGTTGGCTCAGAGCTTTGCCCCATCTCCACCAGGTCCCACAATTTTCCCGTCTGCTTTACTTGTGAGCAGAAGCACGGCCTCATGGTGCCCTCTTGTGGCCATATGTTTAGTTGCAAGATGATGGTGGAGTTTTTCTTTGGGGAAAAAAAGAGAAAAGGAAAAAAGGTCCCACATATGTTTTTAGTCAGCAACACGTTTTGAGATGTGACAGTCCTGTCAAAACAATATAATTCAACAAACTTCAAAGTAACCACAACAGAAGATATGTAGACACATTTTGGAGCACTGTCACAGAGCCTTACAAAGAAATGTGCCAAAAACATTCGGAAACACAAGCAGTAAGATCTGAAAGGGAAGCAGGGCAAGTCACGTTCAGGTGTGTGGGAATTAAAACAGGCCCCCAGAAGAAAGCCAGCTGAGAGACAGAGGCAGAGCTTTAAAGCAAAGGCAGAATAGGATTTCAATGTCCTGGTGCTGGAAGCTAAGATGGCTGCCTTGTGTGTGCAGAGTGCAAATTCTGCCATGCTTTCCTTTCCTTTCCTACATGTATTCCTCTATGTAGACAGAGTCCCTCTCTTCATGGAGCTTACATCTGAGAGGCGGGAAATAGCAATAGACACATACAGAATTGAAGAGAAAAGATACTTTCAGAAGGCAAAACGGTCATGAGTGTAGCCATATTGGTACTTACCATGCAGAAAAGTGAAACAGAATCCTGAGATGGTAGTAGACAGAGATTGAGAGCATCGGGAGAGGGAGAGAAAAAGTGAATGAAATGATTAAATTCTGGATACACATTTTAGAAAAGATTTATTTATTTATTTATTTTTTATTTATTTATTTTTTTGAGACAGAGCCTCAAGCTATCACCCTGAGTAGAGTGCTGTGGCATCACAGCTCACAGCACCCTCCAACTCCTGGGCTTAAGTGATTCTCTTGCCTCAGCCTCCCAGGTAGCTGGGACTATAGGCGCCCGCCACAATTCCCAGCTATTTTTTGGTTGTAGTTGTCATTGTTGTTTGGCAGGCCTGGGCGGAATTCGAACCTGCCAGCTTTGGTGTATGTGGCTGGAGCCTTAGCTGGTTGAGCTACAGGTACTGAGGTGAAAAAATTTACTATTAAAAAATTTTTTTAAGGCTGGGCACAGTGGCTGATGCCTGTAATCAAGACACCTGTAATCGTAGCACTCTGGGAGGCTGAGGCAGGTGGATTGCCTGAGCTCACAAGTTCAAGACCAGCCTGAGCCAGAGTGAGACTTTGTCTCTTGAAAAAAAAAATAGCTGGATGTTGCTGTGAGCTGTGATGCCACAACTCTCTACCAAGGGTGAGAAAGTGAGACTCAGTCTCAAAAAAAAGTTTATTTTTTGAGACAGAGTCTCAAGCTGTTGCCCTGGGTAGAGTGCTGTAGCATTATAGCTTATAGCAACTTCCAGCTCTTGGGGTTTTCCCTGCCCTACCCTGCCCTTCCCTGCCCTTCCCTTCCCTTCTGTTCCCTTCTCTTCTCTTGTCTTCCTTTTCTTTTCTTCTTTTCTTTTTTTTTGAGACAGAGTCTCACTTGGTTGCCCCTGGTAGACTGCCGTGGTATCATAACTCAGACTCTTGGGCTACCCTAGACTCTTGGGCTCAAACGATTCTCTTGCATTTTTTTTTTTTAATTTTTACTAGAGATGGGGGTCTTGCTTTGGCTCAGGTTGGTCTTGAACTCCTGAGCTCAAGCAATTCATCCGCCTCAGCCTCCCAGAGAGTTAGGATTATAGGCGTGAGCCACTTTGCCCAGCCAAAAAAAAAAATTTTGTTGTTTAATTGATTTAGTCTTGCTACATGCCCAGGTTGTTCTCATCTTCTGGGCCCAAGAAATCCTCCCATCTCAGCTTCCATAATAGCTGGGATTACAAGTGTGTGCCACTATGCCTGGCTATTTTTAATTTGCATGAATATGTAATGTTTTCACATATGTTTGGAGTACATGTGATATTTTGATACATGCATACAATGTGTAATGATCAAAGGTACTGGGCTATCGATCACCTCAAACGTTTATCATTTCTTTGTGTTGGGCACTTTCCACATCTCCTCTTCTAGCTATTTTGAAATGCATAACGCGTTACTGTTAACTGTAGTCACCCCACTGTGCTACCAAACTCTAGGTCTTGTTCCTTCTAGCGGCCTGTATTTTTGTATCCCTTAAGTGACTTCTCTTAATCCTCTATCCTGTCCTTTCTCGCCTCTGTAGCCAGCGTTCAACTCTCTACTTCTACGAGATCTACTTTCCTGGGCTCCCACATGTGAATGGGAACATGGGACATTTGTCTTAACATTATGTCCCCTGTTTCCATCCATGTTGCTGCAAAGGACAGGATTTCATGAATTATTATGGCTGAATAATGTTTCACTGTGTCCGATTCTGGATGTATGTTGCAGGTGGCCCTGACACGATTGGTTGACAGGTTGGATATGGACTGTGGGAAGAAAAACAAGGCAACGCGACTATAATATTTTTGACTTGAGCAATTGCCATGTATCAAGATGGGAACACAAACTTTGGGAGCAGGGTCTTGAAAGTGGCCCTGGCAGTGCCTGCTGAGCACTCAGCCGAGGGAGTGTGTGAGTACCGCTGGTGGGAGTCCTCCCCCAGCCCCTGGCTTACCTGTTGATTTGCTACAGGTGTGTGCTCCCTGCTTTAGAGGAACAAAGAGGAATATTCTAAACCTGTGCGCACAAGGTTGGGTCAGGGCTCAAGAGAAGAGATTGGGACATGGAGAACAGGTGACTGCTGGGGCAGAAGAGAGCTGAAAGGAGAAAGAGGGGGGGTCTGCTGGTCTGGACCTGGTACCCTGAGCAGAGGCAACTCTTATTCTCTCTCTCTCTCTCTTTCTTTTCTGAGATAGAGTCTCACTCTGTGACCCTGGGTAGAGTGTCCTGGCATCATAGCTCATAGCAGTCTCAAATTCGGGCTCAGGGGATCTCCCTGCCTCAGCCTCCTGAGTTGCTGGGACTATAGACGCTCACCACTATGCCTGGCTAATTTTTCTGTTTTTAGAATAGATGGGGTCTCACTCTTGTTCAGGCTGGTCTCGAACTCCTGAGCTTCAGTGATTCACTTGCCTCGGCCTCCCCAAGTGCTAGGATTACAGGTCTGAGCCATTGGGGATGACTCATGGTGCGTGCTTTGTGTGCCAGGCTCGCTCGGACCCTTCTAGTGGTTTCTAGTCTTCATTTTCCTTTTTTTTGTGAAAAAGAAATCAATAAAGGTCATCTTTTTTCCCCTGTATTTTAAACTATCTTGGTCAAAAGGAGCAAGACACAAATACATAAGTTGTCTTTTATTGTCCGTTACACTGAGCTTTCCTGCCCGGTAGCCTGGCCCACCCTCGGGAGGAAGGAGGCTGTGCGCTGCCCGTAGTGGGAAACCACCCAGAGTGCTTTGCAATGAATGAGCCCGAGCCGGCCCTTGTGGTATTTGAACCTCTACCTGCCGGCTCCACAGCACACCCTCTGTAATGCCACCTTCCATTGCCACGAGACCAGGGTGGATCTCCCTGAGGGGCAAAACAGAACATTTACAAAGGCAAATCCTTCCTGCCAAATGTGGGACTAGTGAAGGCTCTGGTCTCGGGGGAAGAGGGCAGCTGGTGACAATAGATGATTGAAGAGTTTCATGGAAAACACCACATGGGCTGAGAACGAGCCTCTGCCAGGGCTGAACTTGGAGTCTGAAGAACAGGTAAGCGGAGGCTATGCTTCCTGCCTGGCTTGGCAGGAGAGGGGCTGCTGGACTGCCCCAGGGGTGCTGTCTCTGGAGACAGAGCCGGGGAGCGGCCCCCACGTCCACCATTTCAAAACAACCTGCCTTCCTTTCCCCAAAGGCCCTAAAGGTGGCCCTGGGCCCTGCTGTGCAGCTAACAAAGGCGTCTCTTTGTGATCTTCAGGGACACTCAGGAGGAAAAAACACCTCTTGGAAGCCACATCCCCAATTCACTGGCTGCCTGGGGAGCTCCTACGGGTGCTGGGCCCAGTGCCTGGCCCCGCGGAAGTGAGGGGTGCAAGGCAGGTGCTTCTGGTTTCTAGCAGAGGCGAAAATTTCAGGCTTTGTTGAGTTGGATTTAATTGCATTGAACCAGATTATGTGAAGACCCACCGTGTATGCGTACAGGGCATTGAGGTAAAAGATACACAAAGCACACTTGGGTTAGATTAGTAGATAATGTAAGCTGTCCTGGGGCGCGCCATTCCCCAGAGGAAGGCAGTACGCTGCCCAGAGACTTTGACGACAAAGTATAGGCTGCTGTGCCTTTTAGCAGCTGTGCAAACTTGGTCAAATTCTTTACTCTTCTAGGCCTTAGTTTCCTGATCTCTAAAACGGGTAGAGTAATGGGCTCTACCGTTGAGAGGATTACATGAACGAGGAGCACCTGGCCTGACTAGCCCGTACAAAGAGCCTGCTACGTAATAGTTTCACTATCTATTGTTGTCAGCAGATGATCAGTTAAACGGCAATAATAATACCCTTTCCTTGGGGTTGTGCGACAGTCCAGTGCGGGCATAGTGAGGGCGGTACTGCTAACCTCTACATGACTCGTCCACATCCACTAGAGCTTTGCTTTACATTGGGGCGATTTTTGGAAGAAAGAAAAACCTCTTCTTCAAAAATAAAAAATAAAAAGAAAGAAATAGAAATGATAATTGTACCTACAGTGTGGCATTGATCTGATGCTTAAATGTCTTCATCTTTGCAAAGGGCTGACATCAGTGCCCGGGAGTGGGCTTAGCTATTTGGAAACTGGAGGCAGCTGAATCAGATGTCTTTTTAAGGTCTCTGTTTCCCAGTCTGTGAAATGGGTGTGACTATAATTTTGCCTTTGGCTTGCTATGGGGATTAAAATAGGCAACCTGGATTGTTGCAATAGCTTATTCTATACCGAGGTCTGGTGAACTTTGTGATTTCGGCTTGGAAGTTTGATCTTCCTTGATTTTGCACAGCTCAGCCTGATAAACTGACAATCTCACAGGACAAGATATTGGGGCAGGGAAAGGGTATTTTCGGGAAACTGACTGGCTGGGGGGCCAGCAGTTTTTTCTTTTTTTTTTGAGACAGAGTCTCACTATGTCGCCCTTGGTAGAGTGCTGTGGCATCACAGCTCACAGCAACCTCAAACTCTTGGGCTTAAGTGATTTTCTTGCCTTAGCCTCCCAAGTAGCTGGGATTACAGGTGCCCGCCACAATGCCTAGCTTTTTTATTTTTTTTGGTTGCAGTTGTCATTGGTGCTTAGCAGGACTGGGCCCGGCTCTAACCTGCCAGCTTCGGTGTAAGTGGCCTGAGCCCTACTCACTGAGCCATGAGTGCCAAGCCTAGAGCAGCAGTTTTTATATAGGCAGCTGCCAGACTCACAAAGTCACTGGCAAACTTTCAATATATGTGCCAGGCCCCTTGCCTAAGGGATGCTGAGGCTTTGGTTGGAGGTCCTGGGAATTTGTATTTTATTTTATTTTTGACACAGGGGCTCACTCAGTCACCCAAGCAGGAGTGTGGTAACAAGATCATAGCTCACTGCAGTCTTGAACTCTTGGCCTCAAGTGATCCTCCTGCCTCAGCCTCCCAAACAAAGTTCTGGGATTACACGTATGATCCACCTCACCCAGTTGGTAATTTGTATTTTCTTTTCTTTCTTTCTTTTTTTTTTTGGTTGCAGCCGTCATTGTTGTTTGGAGGGCCGGGGCTAGATTCGAACCCGCCAGCTCAGGTGTACGTGGCTGGCGCCTTAGCTCGTTGAGCCACAGGCGCCGAGCCAGTAATTTGTATTTTGAATAAGGGTTGCAGTGATTCTATATTTTCATTTTATTTTTTGAGACAGAGCCTTAAGCTGTTCCCCTGGGTAGAGTTCTGTGGCATCACAGCTCACAGCAACCTCCTACTCCTGGGCTCAAGCGAGTCTCCTGCCTCTGCCTCCCAAGTAGCTGGGACTACAGGCACCCGCCACAATGCCCGGCCATTTTTTGGTTGCAGCCATCATTGTTGTTTGGCGGGCCCGGGCTGGATTCGAACCCACCAGCTCAGGTGTACAGGGCTAGCGCCTTAGCCCGTTGAGCCACAGGTGCCGAGCCTATATTTTCATTTTATATTATTATTATTATTATTTTTGAGACAGAGTCTCACTCTGTTGCCCTGGGTAGAGTTCCATGCCATCCTAGGAACCTCAAACCCTTGGCCTCAAGCAATCCTCCTGCCTCATCTTCAAGTAGCTCAAGTAGCTGGGTCTACAGGTGCTCACCACAATGCCTAGCTACTTTTTCTATTTTCAGTAGAGAAGGGATCTCTCTGTTGTTCAGGCTGGTCTCAAACTCCTGAGCTCAAGGGATCCCCCTGAGTTGGCCTCCCAGAGTGTTAGGATTACAGGTGTGAGCCCTGCTCCTGGCCGCACAGTGATTCTAATGCCCATGACTGCCAAGAACCATGTGAGCAGGGCCCAGTCACCTCTCCGATCCAGCAATTCAGGGAAGTCTTGCAATCATCACATTCACCAGACTACTCTGAAAGTCTGAGTAGGAGGCGCTGCCCATGGTGGGGTAGACAGGAAGGTCCTGGTGGCAGGGGAGGGAATTTTTTGCCCTCCCGAGACTGTTGTGCAATATGGAGGAACGAAAGGTCCTGGAAAGCTGAATGAGACTCATTTGTTAGTTCACTTTCTTTCTGAAGATTTCATCAAACAAAAATAAATTCCAGCCTCCTTTTTGGGAAACATAACTTTGTTTTCCTTATTAAGCACCAAAAAATACTAGTTGAGGATGAATGAGTTATAGGTATTAATTTCTGACTATGAAACATTATAATTTTGCTTTTAATCCCTTTAAATCATTTAAAAAAATAATCGAGTAAAAGTAAATTAAAAAATATGTATTGATAAAATTCATTCATATGCTTTAGAGTCACACAGACCAGGGCTTAAGCCTTCATTCTGCCATTAACTAGCTGAGCAGCCTTGGGCAAGTTACAAAATTCCCGTGTCTTAGTTCTCATAAGTTGAAAATAGAGAACAATAAAATGTACTTCTGAGAGTTGCTCGGGTAGATGTGTTTTCCAGTGATGGCTGAGGTCCTGTCTCCTATTCCACATGTTTTCCATATAATGTGACCTTTGACAGTTCCGCGGTTGGGAGATGGGTCCATGTCCCTTCTCCTTGAATCTGACCAGGTTGCGTTGTGGCAGGAATGATGCTAAGTGACTTCTGAAGCTGGGTCATACAAAGGTCATGCACTTGGCTTTGTCCTCGTGGGATGCTCGCTCTTGGATTCAGCTGCCATGTTGTAAGGAAGCCCGCCCCTGCATATGTCAAGGGACCATAGGGACTGGCACATGTAGTGTTCCCAGCTGACAGCCAGCATCAACCATTATACCTATGAATGAAGACAGTGCCAGTTGGTTGATCCTGGTCCCCAGCCCTGAGGTGCCCCAGCCTTCGAGTCTCCCAGCCGAGGCCCCAGATATTGTGGAACAGAGACAAAGCACCCCTACTTTGCTGGACAAGAATTCCCAACCCATAGAATCTGTGCGCATAAGACAATGGCAGGCTTTTGATTTTTTTTTTTTTTGCCATTAAATGTGGGGTAGCAACACATTGATAGTAACGGGAATGACCTTGTATGTAATGTGTTAATCGTCCCGTCCACCATTAGAGTGAGAAATATTGAAACAGACAAGCAGACAAAAATGTAACAGACGTGTAGAAAGTTTCAACAACGTCCTTGGTAAGCTTGAGTTAAGGGGCATGTGTAGAATTCTGTGCTGAAAAGAGGAGACACAGCCTTATCAGTACTCAGGAGACATACAAAATTGGATTATTGCTAAACCATCAGTCTTCATGAATCTAAAATTACTGATAACGTAGCTCATTCCATCACTTAAGAAATGGTCGTGGAGGGCTTGCTGTGGTCCAGGGCCATTGAAAGCACTGGAGAGACAGCAGTGAACCAAAGAGCAAGTTCTCAGCCTCTTGCCATCCTGATTCTCCAGGGAGACAGACGGTAAGCAAAAATTAGGAATATATCTAGTATTTTGGGTGGCATTACCATTACCGAGATAAAGAATAGAGCAGGGTACGGAAGACAGGGAAGGCTGGGTTGGGCTGGGAAGAAGGCCTCTCAGAGGGTGACATTTCAGCAGAGTTCTGAAGGAGCGAAGCTTGCAGATATCTGGGGGAAATCCAGAAAATCCAGACACCCCAGGAGGAGGAAACGGCATGTGCCAAGGCCCTGAGGTAGGAGCATGACATGGGTAAGAGCAAGGCCGGTGTGGCTGGAGGGAGAACCACTGAAGGGTGGGGGGAGCCTGAGCAAGTTATCTCACTGCTGTACAACGAAAGTTAGAAATTGATAATTAAAAAGCCCGAGATGTTCTCATGTATTTAGAAATGTCAAACTATTTCTAAGTAACATGGGTCAAGGAAGAAATCATCGTAGGAATTTCAGGGCTCAGCGCAGTGCTGTAACCAGTTCATAACCCAGAGCCAATCCCTTATCAACCAAAGAGACAAGTGTGGAAAGGGCCCCTGAGGGTCACATAGGAGCCCAGTTCTCAGCTTTCTGGGGCCTGGGAGGCAGGTAATTGGGACTGCCAGGTAAAATACAGGATGCCCAGCTGAATTTGAATTTCAAGTAAATATGAATAACTTTTTAGTCTAAGTATGTCCCACGTACTATTTGAAATATACTTTTCCTAAAAACTATCCATTGTTTACCTGAAAGCTGAATTTAACTCCGCATCCTGTGTGTGTAGCTGGTCCCCCCAGTGAGCGCTGCACAGCTGTGGGGGAAGGACCTGAGGGTGGACCTGAGGCAGCCCCAGGGGTCTGTAGAGAGTGGGCGATCCCTGGGAGTTTCCCTCTTTCTGCTTCTGTCTGGCTTTGTCCTGTTTCCTAGCCCTCTAGGAGGCACATCTGGGCAGCAGGGGAGGGGGCACCCATCTCTCTAGGGGTCTGAGGGGCAGGCCTCCCGGGGAGTGCAAGGCCAAGTCAGGGGGTAGGTGTGACTCAGCCCCCTGCCCAGACCCTGGTACCTCACAGACCTCCAGCTCGGCTCCAGTCTGCTCAGGACGGCGCCCAATTGGTGCCAGGCTCAGGGTTTGAGCCTGGAGTGTGGGGACCTTTGGGCCTTCACTGGCAGCATGATGCAGCAGCGAGAACTCAAGAGTTGGGGCTAAATCTACCTGAGCCCGAAGCTCACCTTTTACTTTGGGAAACTAACAAAAATGCAGTCCAGAATTTCAAAAATGGTGGTGGGGCCCATTTCGCATGAGCTCAGATAAGTCTTGGACCTGTTCTGGCTTCAGTTTCCTCATCTGTGTAGTGGAGAGCGCGGTACCTTTCAGCCATTAAGAACCTGTGTGTGGGACGGCGCCTGTGGCTCAGTGAGTAGGGCGCCGGCCCCATATACCGAGGGTGGTGGGTTCAAACCTGGCCCCAGCCAAACTGCAACAACAAATAAAATAGCTGGGCGTTGTGGCGGGTGCCTGTAGTCCCAGCTACTCGGGAGGCTGAGGCAAGAGAATCACCTAAGCCCAGGAATTGGAGGTTGCTGTGAGCTGTGACGCCACAGCACTCTACCCAGGGTGACAAAGTGAGACTCTGTCTTTTAAAAAAAAAACAAAAATACAAGAACCTGTGTGTGTCCACATGGATGGCTGGGGACAGTAAATGGTTGGAGCATATATTTTGGTTTCACGTAGGTTGACTCTGAGGATCACAGAGGGACGGCCTGAGGAAGGGAAGTGGAGGCGGAGGGGTGGTCTTGGACCTGCACTTGTGTCACGCCTTGCACAGACTAGAAAAGGTTGTCTTTTTTGTTTTTTTTTGAGACAGAGTCTAACTCTATGGCCCAGGTTAGACTGCCCTGGCATCACAGCTCACAGTAACCTCAAACTCCTGAGTTCAAGCCATCCTCCTGCCTCAGCCTTCCGAGTAGCTGAGACTACAGGCGCTTGCCATAACACCTGGCTACTTTTTTTACTTTTAGTTGAGACCAGAGACAAGGTCTTCCTCAGGCCAGTCTCCAACTTCTGAGCTCAAGCGATCCACCTGCCTGGGCTTCCCAGAGTGCTAGGATTACAGGCGTGGGCCTCCTTGCCCAGCTGAAAAGAACATTCTTAACAGTGGCATGGAGATCGAGAGCCCCAACTTCTTTTGCCTCTGCGTGGTTGCTATTTAAGCTTTTTTGAGCCTCAGTTTCCTCACGTCAAGTGAAAAGTACTTCTGCATGGAGGTTCAGGGTGACCACACCTGAGTGTGGTTCGGGGCACTGTCCTGACTCAGCAGGAACTTGCTAGAGAAGCTGCAGCAGCAGCTGTGTGGCTCATCCTTGCCACCCACCCCTCTGCTCAGGTGCCGTGGGCATCCTGCCGGACTTCCGGAAGGGCAGAGGCAGGGAGGCAGAAACAAGCTGCAGGAGGGTCCCGTTCCTCTCCCCCTTCTTTTTTTTTTATTGTTGGGGATTCATTGAGGGTATAAGAAACCAGGTTACACTGATTGCTTTTGTTAGGTGAAGTCCCTCTTACAATCGTGTCTGCCCCCAAAAGGTCTGTCACACACCAAGACCCTACCCCCCTCACTCCTTCCCTCTCTCTGCTCTTCCTTTCCCCACCCCTCCCTCATTCTTTCTCTCTCTGCTCTCCCCTTTCCCCAACCCCACTGTATCATTAATTGTCTTTAATTGTTCTCATATCAAAGTAGAGTACATAGGATTCATGCTTCTCCATTCTTGTGATACTTTACTAAGAAGAATGTGTTCCACTTCCATCCAGGTTATTACAAAGGCTGTAAAGTCTCCATTTTTTTTAATGGCTGAATAGTATTCCATGGTGTACACATACCACAACTTGTTAATCCATTCCTGGGTTGGTGGGCATTTAGGCTGTTTCCACATTTTGGCGATTGTAAATTGAGCTGCAGTAAATAGTCTAGGGCAAGTGTCCTTATGATAAAAGGATTTTTTTCCTTCTGGGTAGATGCTCAGTAATGGGATTGCAGGATCAAATGGGAGGTCTAGCTTGAGCTTCTTGAGAGTTCTCCATACTTCCTTCCAAAAAGGTTGTTATCAGTTTGCAGTCCCACCAGTCTCTCCCCCCTTCTTTCTGGGTGTGTTCAGATGTGCGGGACGGTGGCACCAGGAATTACTTCATTGGAGAAGTCCTCATAAACAGCTCCAAAGGGGATTGATGGGTAATTGGTTTGGTGGCCAGTAATTGTCTTTTTAAGTCTTTCCCTACTTAAATATGAGAGATTTGATGTTTTCCCGAAACGTTTGAATTAGCTCTTTATAGCAGAGCTGCTCAGACGTCTACCCAAGTCTAGGCAAATCCACCTCTCCTTGTTTCTTCCTTTACCTTTTAGTGTTATTTTCCCTCCTACAATGTTGCAAACACATATAGGGGACTACAGTAGTTCCCAGACCTGGCTGCGCCTTGGACTCATCTGGAGAAATTTGTTTTAAAAATGCAGACTCCTGGGCTTCACCCTCAGCTTCAGGGGGTGAGCTGCTCAGGAATCTGAAAGTCAATGTGCGGGGTGGGCCTAATTCTGATGGTAACCCTAGTCCAGGAACCATTGCTCCAATCTCATTCTTCTTTTTGGAATTTCTTTCTTTGCTTAACGTGGAGTAATTTACTGTGAGACCATAGAACAGTGGTTCTCAACAGGTGGTATGAACTTTATCTGAGAACCTATTGGAAATGCACATTCTCAGGTTTTATTACAGGCCTATCAAATCAGAAATTCTGGGCTGGGGAAGCCTTCCGAGTGATCTTGATGTCCCCTGACATTAAAGAACCACAGTGACAGACTAAATGTTAGGTTTAGTTCTTTAATTCACCTGGAGTCAGCTTTGTGGTGTGGTTCTAAACGATTTCCCCCAGTTATTAGGACACATTTACTAAATGGTTCTTTCCATTCCCAAACTATCCGAAGCATTTATTGAGTGCCCATTGCATGCTAGGCTGGCCTAGTTATAGGGGCTATAAAGATACTTCTCACCCTGGTGTGGTGGCTCATGCCTGTAATCCTAGTGTTGCAGGAAGACAAGGCCCAGTGGAGAGAAAGAGCACCCAAACACCACATTTATAAGAGGAAGGGCTTTATTCACCAGCTGGGAGCTTACGGATTAGAAGAATTCCAAATGGCGGTGCTCCCAGACTGGCTTGGTCTTTCCCTTTTTATAGACAGTCAAAAAGTTCCACCCCACAGGTACCCTTCTCATTGGCCAGTATGAATCAAGCGGGAGATGCTATTCCAGCCCCCACAGAACTATAGGATTTCATAGAACTTGGAAATTTCGGCTTGGCGCCTGTGGCTCAATGGGTTAAGGCATCAGCCACGTACACCTGAGCTGGAGGGTTTGAATCCAGCCCGGGCCCGTCAAACAACAATGACGGCTGCAACCAAAAAATGGCTGGGCATTGTGGCGGGCGCCTGTAGTCCCAGCTACTTGGGAGTCGGAGGCAGGAGACTTGCTTGGGCCCAGGAATTGGAGGTTGCTGTGAGCTGTGATGTGACAGCGCTCTATCCAGGGTGACAGCTTGAGGCTCTGTCTCGAAAAAAAAAGAACTTGGAAATTTCCAAGTTCCAGGAAGTTAAGTTTATAAATTCCTAAGGGCTGAGTCACCATGGAGAGGACCCTGCAGTTGTATCCTTGTGGTCTCCTTGACAAGACCTGTTCTTCTAGACCTCACCCTTCTCGGGTATCCTCTCTCACTAGCACACTGGGATGCGGAAGCAGGAGGATCCCTTGAGCTCAGGAGTTCAAGACGACCCTAAGCAAAGTAAGACCCCCTTCTCTACTAAAAATACAAAAATTGTCCAGGCGTTGTGGCGAGTACCTGTAGTCCCAGTTATTTGAGAGGCTGAGACAGGAGGATGGCTTCAGCCCAGGACTTTGGGGTTGCTGTGAGCTAGGCTGATACCATGGCACTGCAGTCTGGGCAACAGAGTGAGACTCTGTCTAAAAAAAAAAAACCAAAACCAAAACCAAAAATTTCTCTACCTTATACGGCAGAAAACCTGCGGGCAAATAAGCCTCATATATGGAAATGCAAATTCTCAGGTTTTGCATTTCCATTTTGAAGCTCCCAGAGCTTCTTTAGCCTCCTTTGCATTTCCAAATGCAAAGCCTCAAAATATGCCACATTGTAATGACAACTGGCAACAGAGCTCCATGTGGAACTAACATGGGAGCAAGGTAGAGGTAGTGAGGTAAAGGCTTCACGGAGGTGCATGTAGTCTCCAGCTGACACGGGATAGACGCTCACACAGGCCTGCATCCTCTGTTTAACCAAGCTCTTGATACTCAGGTATAGGAAGAAAATGCTGCCCCTCTGTCACCCAC
The DNA here is from genome assembly GCA_963574655.1 of Perodicticus potto. NCBI lineage: Eukaryota > Metazoa > Chordata > Mammalia > Primates > Lorisidae > Perodicticus > Perodicticus potto. The sequence continues at coordinate 14,094 of CAUYRH010112261.1, forward strand.
CTGCCCCCCTTGAAGCAGCTAGTGGTGACTGCGTGGGAGGTGGATCATCTGTGGCACAGATGTATTCCACACCCAGCCACGTGCTTCCCGGGTGCCCACACAGCACGTTCCAGCTTTGTGTTTTTCTCTCCCAACAACATCCTTGGCCATCCCTCCCCACAGGACTGTACTCAAGGCTTACACTCATTCTTACACCACTCCAGCTGGTGGAATATCACAATCCACTTGACTCTTCTCCCCTTGATGGGCTTCAGCCTGTAAAAGGTTTTGGCCCCCCCTTTTTTTTGAGGCAGAGACTCACTTTGTCACCCTTGGTAGAGTGCCATGGTGTCACAGCTCACAGCAACCTCCAGCTCATGGGCCCAAGTAAGTGATCCTCTTACCTCAGCCTCCTGAGTAGAGGCTCTCGCCACAATGCCCACTATATTTTTAGAGACGGGGGTCTCTTGCTCTTGCTCAGGCTGGTCTGGAACTCATGAGCTCAGCAATCCACCCATCTTGGCCTCCCGAAGTGCTGGGGTTACAGGCCAGAGCCATCGCCCAGGCCTGGTTTCAGCCATGTGTGATAAACAAGGTGTAAGTTTGACAGGTACAGGGGAAAGGAAGTTGGAGGGAGCCTAACCATTGTTCAGAGGGCAAGAAGGAAAGCTAGAGATTGATTTTCAAAGTTAAAAACAGAAAATCCACTTTTATCAAGAAAGACAGGAAGACAGTGTTTCTGGTAGGAAATGCCTACAACTAAAAAGAGAGGCGAGAAGTTGTTAGGGTCTCTCCAGCGATCTGATCTGGAGAGGTGCTCTGCCTGTCCACCACCCACCCCCAGGCATATTCAAATGATCTGGGATCCGCCTTTGGGGCCCTGGGAAACAGCCCACTGCCGCCCTCAGTATCTGGCTTGGAGGCACCCCAGCCCCAGCTTTCTGCCCCAAGCCTCAACTTCCCTTTATTTTTAGCCCCTGCAGATTTCCAGGGAATTCACCTCCTGCATTTCCATTAATTTGCGCCAGAGTCATCAAAGGGGGTTGCATAAGAAAGGTTGGCAGCCTAAGGAGGCTCTGGGAGCTTCAGATCCGGTCTTCTTCAGAACAGTAAGCCCTTTCTTGCTCAGCACAAACAAGCCCAAGCACTGCCCCCACCTCCGTTTCCCCTCAAGGTACAAGTTGACTTTGAAATCCACAGCAAAGGATTTGAGGTGTGGTCTCATTTTGGTAAAAGCCTTAATTCCCCTTATTTTAGGAGTGGGCAGGGTAATGGTTTCAGACTCTTATGTATAACTTAATAAGAGTCACGTGTGTGAGGGGATTACCTCTAATTCCTATGGAATGAAAGGTCGTCTGTGTGTCCCCACAATTTATTCCCATTGTTAGGGGAGCAACCCCTGGGGGACGGGCGGTGTGCAGTTTACACAATGGCCACCAGAGGGGGCACGGCGCCTTGAGAACGGCCTGGTTCCTCTTCAACTTTTTTTTTTTTTTTTTGAGACAGAGTCTTGCTATGTCACCCTCTGTTGAGTACTGTAGCATCACAGCTCACAGCAACCTCAAACGAAGCCGTGGGGTCACAGCCCACAGCAACCTCAAACTCTTGGGCTTAAGCGATTCTTTATGTTGCCCTTAGCAGAGCACCGTGGCGTCACAGCTCACAGCAATCTCCAACTCTTAGGCTTAACTGATTCTCTTGCTTCAGCCTCCCAAGTAGCTGGGACTATAGATGCCCGCTACAATGCCCGGCTATTTTTGGTTGCAGTGTCATTGTTGTTTGGCAAGCCCGGGCTGGGTATGAACCCACCAGGCCTGTGTATGTGGCCGGAGCCCTAGCCGCTGAGCTACAGGCACCAAGCCCCGCCTCGGCATTCTGAAGGAGGAAGCCCATTTGCTTGGAACCTTTGTGTAATGCAGGAGTTGTCACCTCCTCCTGAGCAGCTAATAAGATAAATGGAGAGGTTTCTTCCTGGGAATTTGAGAATTTAAGGAAAGACGCGTCCAATAATGCAAACGTCAAGTTCTGTAAACAATACTGCTAGTAGGCTCTGTGTGTGGACCTGGTCTGCTGCAATCATTGACATTTAAGCTCTAAGTGGACAGTGGATAGAGGCTTATTTCCTGCCTTATTGAGTAAGTCAGAACCTGCCTCGGAGGTCCAGTTAATTGTTAAAAACTGATCTTTGAGCAGGGTGGTAAAGAAGTGACAATAGTTTGGTCCTCAGAACCTGTTTGATAATTATCTTCCATTGTAGACAGCTACCACAAACAGACCTGTGCTGTACCTGCTCTGGGTAGAATTATGGATTTGTAAGCCCAGGGAAGAGCTGAAGGTGCCACAGTGCCTGACACAGCTGGGTTTCTTCTGGAAAGACTTCCATTCCCTGTTACCCTGTACAGAATATTGGCTGCACAGGGGCGGAGCTCAGGGCATCATAGGCGTCATCTGACTTAATCTTCCTGCCAATCAAGGAATTGATTATACCCATTTAAAAAATAAGGAAGTAGGCTCGGTGCCTGTGGCTCAACGGGCTAAGGGGCCATGTACACCTGAGCTGGCGGGTTCGAATCCAGCCCAGGCCCGCCAAACAACAATGAAGGCTGCAACCAAAAAACGGCCGGGCGTTGTGGTGGGCGCCTGTAGTCCCAGCTACTTGGGAGGCGGAGGCAGGAGACTTGCTTGAGCCCAGGAATTGGAGGTTGCTGTGAGCTGTGATGCCACAGCACCCTATCCAGGGTGACAGCTTGAGGCTCTGTCTCAAAAAAACAAACAAACAAAAAAATAAGGAAGTAGCTTAAAGTAGTTAAATGTTTACCCAAGGTCACATAATAGCAGAGCTGGGATTTGAACTCAGGTCTGTAGGACTCCATTCATTCCTTCATCGATGAGACGTACATTGTGTGCCCTTTGTTCCTGGCAGCATGCTGGGTGACCAGGAACTGATACGGACGACAAGATCGCTGTTCTTAGAAAGCCTCCAGGGAAGGATGGCAGACTGGCAATGAGTAAAATAAAAAATGAAGATATTTTGGATGGTTGCTCTAAAGAAAAAAAAGAGGGGAATTTGATAGATAGTAGGGGTGGCAGCAGGGGAGAAAGATGGGTAGATAGATAGATTCATTGATTGTTGTAGTTGCCATTGTTGTTTAGCAGGCCTGGGCTGATTCGAACCCACCAGCCCTAGTGTATGTGGCTGGTGCCCTAACCACTGAGTTATGGACACTGAGCAAAGACTTTTTTTTTTTTTTTTTTTTGGTAGAGACAGAGTCTCACTCTATGGCCCTCGGTAGAGTGCCCTGGTGTCACACAGCTCACAGCAACCTTCAGCTCTTGGGCTTAGGTGATTCTCTTGCTTCAGCCTCCCGAGTAGCTGGGACTACAGGCGCCCACCACAATGCCTGGCTATTTTTTGTTGCAGTTTGCCCGGGGCCAGGTTTGAACCCACCACCCTCAGTATAAGGGGATGGCACCCTACTCGCTGAGCCACAGGCGCCGCCCAAGACTTCTTTTTTAAAATTGAAAAAGTTTTTTTTTTAATTATTTTTTATTAAATCATAGCTGCGTACATTAGTGCAATCAAGGGGTACAATGTGCTGGTTTCATATACAATCTGAAATGTTTTCATCAAACTGTTTAACATAGCCTTCATGGCACTTTCTTAGTTATTGTATGAAGACATTTCTATTCTGCATTTAGTAAGTTTTGCCTGTACCCTTCTAAGATGCACCGTAGGTGTGGCCCCACCAATTACCATCCCTCCCCCAAACTCCTCCCTCCCCTCCCCTTCGTTGCCCATTTCCCCATATTCTTGTGCTATAGTTGGGTTATAGCCTTCATATGAAACCTATAAACTAGCTTCATAGTAGGGCTGAGTACATTGGATACTTTTTATATTTAGTTTTTTGTTGTTGTTGTTTGAGACAGATTCTCACTAGGTCACCCACGGTAGAGTGCTGTGGGATCACAGCTCACAGCAACCTCAAACCCTTGGGCTTAAGTGATTCTCTTGCCTCAGCCTCCCCAGTAGCTGGGACCACAGGTGCCTGCCACAATGCCCAGCTATTTTTTGGTTGTAGTTGTCATTGTTGTTTGGCAGGCCTGGGCTGGGTTCGAACCCACCAGCTCTGGAGTATGTGGCTGGCCCCCAGCCACTGAGCTATAGGCACTGAGCCTATGTTTAGGTTTTTGGTTGCAGCTATCACTATTGTTTGGTGGGCCCAGGCTGGATTTGAACCCGTCAGCTCAGGTGTATGTGGCTGGCGCCTTAGCCACTTGAGCCACAGGCACTGAGCCTATTTAGGTTTTTGATACAGAGTCCCACTCTGTTGCTCAGGCTAGAGTGCCTTGGTGTCAGCCTAGCTCACAGCAACCTCAAACTCTTGGGCTCAAGCCATCCTCCTGCCTCAGCCTCCAAAGTAGGTGGGACTACAGGCACCTACCACATTGCCTGGATAATTTTTTACTTTTAGTAGAGATAGGGGCCTTCTGTTGCTCAGGGTGGTCTTGAACTCCCGAGCTCAAGGAATCCTCCTGTCTTGGCCTCCCAGAGTGCTAGGATTAGCACTCCATCTAATTAGCAAGATGCAGCCCTGCACCTTGTTTATCCTCACTGGCACGCAAACACCAAACCTGCAGGTTAGGTGTGAGCCACCGCACCTGGGCAAGAAAGACTTCTCTCCTCCCTAAGTAGGATGCTTGGTGGGGGTGTTCTGGAGACCTGAGGACGAGAAGTCTCCACCTGTGGAAGAGCACACCAGGTGCAGGGCCCAGCCTGTGCAAAATCCCTGAGAAGGGCACAACCTGACTGAGGTGGCTGAGAGACAGGAGGCCCATGGGCCTGAGGCAGGGGCTCCACTCCACCATGGGCTCCCTCGAAGAGTCCGCATGTTGGAGTCCGGCTTCTCCAGACATATGTGCCGCTGTCAGATGCAAGATGAGCCTGTGGCTGGATTCCAGCTCATTTCACCTTTTTTTTTTAAACATTTAATTCATCCTTGCTGTTCTCCCTCGTTCCCCAAGGAAAACCCAGCTGCCAATTCCCTCTTTATTCCAATCTCTCTCTGGGTCCCTCCATCTGCTTTGGACCAGGGGAGAAACTGCCACCTTCACCTCTGCCAAACGCAGCTCTACATCTTGTTTAGCCTCCCTGGCACGCAGACACCGAACCTGGAGATCAAAGGCAAGTCAGGCCTTTGGGACAGCCGCATTGTTGAGAAAAGAGAATTCAACCCCACTGAGGTTGGAGGAAAATGCAGGTGATGTGTGTGTGAGGATGGTGACTTCGGTGGCCACCAAGGGAGGGCGCAGGGAGACAAGCTCCCTGTCTCTTAGCAGAGGCGGGCAAGATAAATTCTGGTCCTTTCACATGATGGAGCAGAAAGCAACGTTAAAATAATAACATAGAGGGTGTTGCCTGTAGCTCAGTGAGTAGGGTGCTGGTCTCATATACCAAGGATGGTGAGTTCAAACCCAGCCCTGGCCAAACTGCAACAACCAAAAAATGAATAAA
>CAUYRH010112263.1:0-12127 GCA_963574655.1 Perodicticus potto
GCCTGTAGTCCCAGCTACCTGGGAGGCTGAGGCAAGAGAATCGCTTAAGCCTAAGAGGTGGAGGTTGCTGTGAGCTGTGACTCCATAGCGCTCTACGGAGGGCGATAGAGTGAGACTCTGTCTCTACCAAAAAAAAAAAAAAAAAAAAAAAATAGCTGAGCATTGCGGTGGGTGTCTGTAATCCCAACTACTTGGGAGGCTGCGGCAAGAGGATCGCTTAAGCCTGAGAGTTTGAGGTTGCTGTGAGCTGTGACCCCAAGCCACTCTACTGGGGGCAAGAAAGTGAGTCTCTGTCTTAAAAAAAATAAAGTTAACATGGTCTTCCCTTTGAACTTAAATGTATGAAATTGTAATTTTGGAAATGGAAGAGCAGAACAGCCTTGAAAGGGCCACTCTAACTTTTCTCTAGAATCCTGGCCTTCTGACAAGAAAAGTTGGGTGGACATACTGGTTTCCACATATTGGCTGACAGTGACAGGCAGCTTGAACCCTCTTTGTCTGGTAACATTAAGACAGTAGTCCAAGGAGACTATCAAGTGGCTCTTGGAGGAGAATGACCAGCTGATCTGCTGTATCGTGGAGTATCAGAACAAGGGCCGGGCGAACGAGTGCATCCAGTACCAGCATGTGTTACATAGAAATCTCATTTATTTGGCTAAAATTGTAGAGGCTAGCCCTACCAGTTCTTCAAAAGCAATGGAATAATCTTCCAGTTGGCTGTTGTGAAAAGTAATTGAATGTAACCCATTTCCTAAGAAATGGAGACAGGTTCTTTACCAACTCAACTGCTTAAATCATGAATGAAACTTCTGTGGCTCTTTTAAAAATGTGAAAATGTGAAGAAAGCTACCAACTTAACTGTATTTTCAATGTAAATATTTCACTAATTAAGCAGATCCCTCAAGAATTTGGCCCCAGGTATCCTCTTTCCTGAACTTGGAGCATATCTGGATAAACAGACATCACTGGCATCTGCAAGCCTACTTTTTAGTTTCAACCTGAAGAGGAAACTGAGTAGGCATTGGGCAGGAACTGGCGAGACTACTGAATGAGACCTTACTATATGGACATGGAGCAGTGTAGTCTCTCCTACCTGTTTGTAAATATGGTCCCCCTACTGCTTTTTTCGGGTTGTTCTTTTTTTGCAGTTTTTGGCCAGGGCTAGGTTTGAATCCGCTACCTCCGGCATATGGAGTCAGCGCCCTACTCCTTTGAGCCACAGGCGCCATCAGGTTGTTCTGAAATAAAGCTTACTTTTCCATAAAAGACTGATATGGTATGGTTCGGTGCCCTGGTGTCACAGCTCACAGCAACCTCAAACTCCTGGGCTTCTGCAATTCATTTTCCTCAGTCTCCCAAGTAGCTGGGACTACAGGTGCCCGCCACAACACCTGGCTACTTTTTTTGTTGCAGTTGTCATTGTTATTTAGCAGGCCTGGGCAGGGCCTGCTAGCCTAGGTGTATGTGGCTGGTGCCCTACTCACTGACCTATGGGCTATGAGTTGGGCTAAAAATATCTTCAATTTCCCTCCTTAATATACATCCTTGTCAAGATGGGAGTGGAAGACTTCATCAGAAGTAGGTGATTTCTGTGATAGGAAAGCCTTTCAACCACTAAGAACACCTATCTATTTTCCTTTTCAGGGAAAACAACACTAATGTTTTCTAAAACTTTCAGAAATGAGAAAACTCCTTTTCCCCCCCTGCCTTGGGACCTCAACTGCACAATGGTTTTTCATACCAGATGACTGGAGTTGGTAGCCCAGCAGGGGAGAACATAGGCCAAGGACTTAGAAGCCCAGCTTCCAAGGCAGCTAAGGGAACCAAGAAGACATCTACCTTTGTTGTTTAATATTTGACCTTAAATTTACAGAAAGTGGTTAAGACTATAACCATCTGGAGAAATGGAGACCCCAGAATACAGGTCATAACTATCTGAAAGTCTTTTGAAAACAGGGTGAGTGGCCAATACTTAACTGTAAAAGTGAAGTTTGTTCATTAGGTTCTTTCTAGCAAATGGCACTAACGAACAAGTTTTGCAATATTTAGGGCAAGATCATTTATTTTTCAGTTTGCTAAGTGAACATGAAATTATTTCATTTTAAAAAACATAAAGTAATTAAAAGGATTTTTAAAAGGCCTTTTATGTCGACTATATAAAGCTTCCAATAATGTGCCCGGTTCTCAGGTAGGTTCACGTTACTCATTGTAGAATCCTCCCCACCACGTTTGGTCATCACTAATTTGCAGATGAGGAAACTGAGAAGCTCACAGAAGACTTTCAGCAATTCACCAAGGAGCGATTGCGACTTGAATCCAGGTTTCCTACCCCTAGTTTCTGAGACCTTTCCAGACACCGTGGTTCTCTCTTCAGTGCCGCAAATAAACTCTTATAACAGCTGTGCCATCCAAGTATTTATGCTTTTTTTAGTAACCAGACTGCGAGGAATGAGCAGGTGAATTAAATGCATAGGGTTCTGTACCAGGGAGCGCTTACCCCACTTTTCATTTATTCAAAGGGTAGCCTGAGAAATCACTGAAAACATTACGTCCCTAAAACCACTGCGGAAAAACAAGGAAATTAAGAAGACAGAATGGCGACGTGAGGCTTGACAAAGTTGTTAATAAGGCGACACCATTTATTTCAGAGATTCAATAAGCGCGACAGGGGGTTGGCGGCAGGTAAAAGGCAAGCTCTGGTGTGGCGCAGGCAGTTGGTATTCCCGGCACTCGGCGTTCGAGACGTTTCCTTAAAGTGTGCGTGCCTGTGTGGCTCGGTCTCCATATTCCACTTATTTTTACCTCAGTGTTTTAGCCTCGCTCATGGGCACCCCAGGCCACAAAATACGCCCGTAAAAACAAAGATCTCGCTCGGTCTCTTTCAAGAAGACTACCTTTTTTAGGAGGCGGCCACCGGAGCTTCTCTTCTCGGCCACCAGCGACGCCCTCGTCCGCGACCGCAAGCCGAGCCCGGGGTCCGGCCTTCCCACGCGGTGACGGCGACCACCGCCCACCCTGCGCGTGCGGCCGTGGTGACCTCGGACTACCCCAGCCGCTCGGGCCCTCTCTGCACAAATACGCGAGGCGCTGTCCTGAGGTGACACCGGCTGCACGGCAGGAGCAGCAGGCGCCGCCGATCAACTAGTTCGCACCGAGGATTCCTCTTGGTGCGTGGCCCAGTTTTCCTTCGGATGGGCTCCAACCCCTCCTTGACACCGCCCCCCGCGCCGCCACGCTCCGAGGCCTTCCCCGGGGAAGCCTCGCGTCCCTCCCCCGGGACTCTGGGCGGCGCGAGCGCGATTCCTCGATTCCACAGGCGGTTCGCGCCCCGGGTGGAGGCGGGGCGCGCGGGGAGGGGGCTGGCCGCCGGCGCGGGAGGGGCGGGGGCCCGCGGCTCGGGAGGCAGGGGCGGGCCGGCGTGGGGAGTTCCTCGCTCGCGGACCACACGCTCCGCAGGCCAATCCCGAGCCAGCCTCTAGCGGTGTCGCACGCGGGACACGTCCTAGCGTTTGTTGGCAGGGCCGGTGAGGGGGAAGGGGCCAGGAGAAGGGAGGGGAGTTGAGTGACAGGCTTCGCGGGGCAGGCTGGGAATTGTGGTTCCCAGCTTCCGTGGCCATAGCCATTTTGTAGTCGGGGAACTACAACTTCCAGAAGATCAAGGGGACCATTCTAAGGTGCCCCGGGAATAGGCGGCTCTCCCCCGGGCCGGGAGTCCTGGGGCACTTGTACCCAAGCAGCCCGGCTGCAGGTAGATGTGAGGGCAGTGGTGGGGGCCAGCGTAGAGCGGCCGTGGGGTGAGCGGCAAGCAGGGGAAAGGGGGTGAGGTGGAGCGACCGAGCGTGCCATGCATTGAGCTAGGGAACCTCTCTCAATTCCACTCCTGGGCTCGGCGTGGGAGCGATGCCTGAGGGGGTGTCTGGGAAAAGATTCGTAGAGGCCTCTTGGGTGTCCGGTTGGCTGGGCTTCGGGAGTCCTCTGGACATGGCTAGGGGCGGTCGCCCCTCGTTTTAGCTGGCGCCTGGGTGCTCAGCTGTGGGAGTTTTCGGCTGGCGTTCGGCGGGGAATTAGCCGAGGAGCCCTAACTTGTATAAAAGCAGAGTCCATTTAAAGTTGGGCTGGATAGCCTCTCTCTCATTGGTTAGGGGGCTTGGAAAAAAGAGACTCGGCGAGCCCTCGCTGTGGTGCTGCCGCCGCCGCCGCCGCCGCCGCCGCCGCTGGAGTTGACTCTTCTGCTCGCACTGCTGCTGCAGCACAAACGTGACTTCCAACATTTTTTATTTATCTTTCTCTTTTCTTTTCCAAGATGTAACTACAGATCAGACACTAAGGACCTTCACGTTTCGCTGATGTAGTTTTTGGAGGAAAAAGGGGGAGTGAAGGGCGTCGGTTTTTTTTGTGTGTGTATGTGTTTCGGGGGAAATTTTCCATTATGAGTGTTTTACTAAAGTGAATTTTTTTTTGTTTGCTTCGTTCGTCTTTGGCTCTTTTTTTTTTTTTCCTTCCCAATTTCGGATTTATTTCAAGGCGAATCTGGCTTTGGGGGAAGAGGAAGAAAAGTCGGATTACAAGATCAACCACCACCAACAACAATAAAAACCACCAGGATATTTTTTTGCAAATTTCTGACGGCTTTAAATTCATGAAGCAATTGTCCCCTTTTGCAATCAGCATTTGGATCTCAGAATGAGCAAGGAAAGACCCAAGAGGAATATCATTCAGAAGAAATACGTAAGTGCTCCTAACAACACATCCTTTGACTTGCAGTTTTAAGCAATGGCTGTGAATGTCAAGTTTATAGATAATTCTGAAGGGTTTTAAACACAGCGTCCGATAAGGCTGTTTCTTTCTTTTCTGAAAGAAGGCTTTTCAGGCAAAGTCGTGTCTGCCTAGTTTGGCTGAAAAAAGATTGGTGTAGAGATACCTCAAGTGAATAAATTGACCTCGAATGACACAACCATAATCTAGTTTTAGATGAAAGGCAAGGGATTTTGGTGGAGCTAGGGGTGGGTGGGGGGAGCTGCGGTAATGTAACTAAACTGCATTCTCCGGCGTATTTGGCCCCATATTGCACTTTGCATGCAGATGAGCTTGTGTTATTAATGTTATTTGGTAAATCATGTAACGCATGTGTGTTGGAAGCCCTTTAAGTTGCAATCGAGGGTCCGATTATGGCGATCTTCTTGGCACTGGCACATCAAATTTTATGTGGTCGTTTGGGCTTATCTGGTTTACAACATAAACCAGTTTGGAATCATGTTACAGCGAATGCATTTGTTGGGATTGACTTTAATAATGAGGCTGGTTTTGTTTAAAAAATGCATGGTTTCCAGTTTTAGGGGAAAGGGACATACACTGTGGCTAATGTTTTTAAGTATGTTTGTGAATGCATGCATATGTAAGTGACTGAAAGTAATTTCCCCTGTTAACAGGGCTTCTGAAATAGGGTGATTATTCAGAGATTTAAATGGTGTGGAATAGTTAAATTTATTTTGTGCATATTACAGATACGTTTCGATTGGTTTGGGGTGTTTTTGTTGTGTGTGTGGTGGCTTTTTTTTTAACTTTGGGGGGAGGGAAGAAAAGGGGATCAAGGGATTAACTAAATATGCACTCGAGTGATCGGTGATTAGCTGCAAGCTTTAAATCAAATAAGTCGTTTTTTAAAAAAGGGCCAAATGAACACACATTAGGAATAATTTAATGTTATGAGAAAGTTTTCTTTAACTCGAGTAGACAAATTGGTGTTCATATTTTCCTTTTTTGATTAGTGTGGTGTGTGTAATGGGAGATGACCTTCGGGGCAGTGGTTTTGTAAAAAATATATTTAGTGGAAAAGCTGAATGTCCCTTCTAGAGCTGATCCTAATCTAGATACGTAAACTTCAACCATGAAAGAAATGCAAGGTTAAATAATCAAGTCCAACTTAGAAAGCTGTTCCACAAAGAATTTAAGAATTAAAATACATCCGCATTGCAGAGGGATGGGTAGAATGCAATAGACTAGTTTCAACTCGGGCTCTAGAAACTGTACGGAGACAACCTTGCCTTGGAGCGTGGGCGCCTTCTCTGGGCTAGTCCCTTTCGGATGAAACCACAAAGCAAATGGTCTAGAACTTGGACAAGAACCGCGTCCGCCTCCCCCATCCCGGACCTCGTTAAGTTGGAGAGCAGCGTGGGGTGGGCTTTTTTGTTGCTGGTGGTCAGCAGATCGTGTCGAGTCGGGGCGTCCGGCCGCGGTAGTCGTAGGAGCGGAGCCCGTGCTCCTGACGTGCTCGAGCCGGCTGCGGAGGGGACAGAGCGTCCGGGTCGGGGCCGGCTGGGCCGGGGCTGGGCGGGCGCACGCGCGGCCTGTAGGGGGCAGGCTCCGGGCTCCGGTCCGGCGCGCGGGGCGTGCGCGCAAGGCGGACACCAGGCGCCCGAGGCCGGCTAGCCAGCCGGTGGGCGGGCGGGGCCCGAGGGCGGTGCGGCCTGCCGGGCTTGAGGGAAGGGACCGGGGGCTTGGGCGTGCCAGGGAGGGGGGGCGCGGCGCACAGCTGCAGCTGGTGCCCCCCACCGCGCGCACGGTCGAGCATGGCGGCGGCGGCGCTGCCAGCTTCCCGCGGCCCTGCCCGTTGGCTCCAACGTAGTCTCGAGAGCAACAGGTTAAGCCGGCGAGACGTCAGCGCGCCCCCTCCCCGCCCCCCGGTTTTTCCCCCGCCGCGCGCCCGGGTCCCCGCCCTCAGTCCCTCCCTCCGCCCCCGGCTGCTCCCGGTTCCCGGACTCTCCGGGCCGCGTTCTGTTGTCATTGTGACGTCACAAAGGGACGGGCGGGGGTGGAACCTTCCCCTCCTCCTCCGTGACGTCAGAAGTCGGGCGGGAGGTTGCGGGCTCGGCGGGGCTGCTGGGGGAGGAGGGAGCGGAGGGGGAGTGGGAGCGGCGGCAGGGGCTGCTGCGGAGCGGGGCTGCTGCGTGGGAGGAGGAAGAGGAGGAAGAGAACGCGCCCGGCCTCTGCCTTCCGCCCGGAAGCGCCGCTCTTCCCACCAGGTGAGCGCCGGCCAGCCTTTGGTCCCCAAACGAGTGCCTCGGGGTCGTGTTCTGATTCCACTTGGAGGGGGGAGGGCAGGGAGGGGGCCCTTCCCTTCTGCAGGAGTGTTTTTACTTCCTCTGTCCCAGGTCTTTAGTACTGTGGTGCTTGTGTCTCATCAATGCTTTGTTGGAGGACCGTATTGTGAATTCTGTCACCTTGTCACTTTAAGTCGTGTTGGGGGTGTCTTTTAGGATGTGGCGGGATGCCGTTCAAGGTGATGCTGCATAGGTTCAACTGCTGCCCTTTCCGGAAGCCTTGCATACCATGTTGGGGGAGCTTTTTGCTGTGCCAGCTCTGTGCCTACTGGGTATACTTTTGGTGGGCTGGACAGAGGGAAGACTTGTCATTGACACGTTAACTTAGAAGAGCACAGGACTTTTATTTTAGCACAAGTATCACGGTGTTCTGGGATTAGTTCTGAGCTGGAGTTCCTGGTTTTAGAGGCTCACAGTGAGTCCATTTATGTTTTGTAAAATGGAAAAAGTGATACCTGCCTTTGCCACTTGGCTAAGTCAATGAGATCGTGTGCGTGAAAGATGTAAAACAGTATGCTTCTTTATATGTAAGGTGCCTTTATTACTCAAGCTGGTGGAAGGCAGTGTATTTCCTACAATTGCTCTCAAAAGCCTTAGATGCCTGCTGAGTTGCCATTTAGTTTATTGCCTTAGCTAAGCAGGGTTTGGGGGTGTGATTGTATACGGTAGGCTTTGGGAGAAATGATTGTTATATTTTATATTAAATGATATCCTCAAACTGTAATGTAATCCTGTTTTAATTGTGTTGGGCATGATTCCCACTACAATACCTTAAATAACCCCAAATGTTTGGCTTTTTAAAGTCCCAATCCACTTGGACAATAAAAAGTTGCATTTTTTTTTTTTTTTTGCAGTTTTTGGCCGGGGTTGGGTTTGAACCCACCACTTCTGGCATATGAGGCTGGCGCCCTACTCACTGAGCCACAGGCACCGCCAAAAGTTGCATGTTTTGCTGTATAGATGTTTTCTGCCATTTCTATCCCTGCACCAGTGGAGTATTCCTAGGGGGAATAACAGATATGATAGCCAGGCTTCACAACCATTTGAGCTTTCTTTTATAGCAGGTATGAATTTGAAATAAAGAAAATTTCTGCTATAGAAAGATAATGACTCTTGCAATTATCAGGAAAACAAATCACCAGTTTGATTTCTAGGACAGTTTAAGCAGAATTTGTACTACTAGATTATAAATTTTAAGTATCTAATTTTCTGATTTAGAAGTTGTAGTATGATTAAAAAACTGGGGAAAGTTTGCACTGTAAGGTGTAAAAGCAGGATTTACTGTAATTACATACAATTGTAAAGAAAAAGTAGAAAGAAAACCGAAACATAGTGGTTGGATTTATAAGCTTTGTTTTTAACTTGTTTCCCACTGTTGTATACATAAAAATTGTCCAGTCAGGTTATTTTACAGTTCGGAGGGGAAAACTTGCATAAATTATTTAATTGCTACATTTTCTCTTTCCTGGGCTGTTCACGTGGCTTCTTTCTGGGGGAAAACCTTGCTCTTTGTCACATAAGTCTAGAGTAATGGCAGGTTAGTAGCTAACAATGTGTAGTGATAGTGTGGAAGGAAAATACAATCAAGTCCTGAATGTGTCAATAAAATTAAAAAAAGAAAAAATATTTCCAAAAGTCATGGGTTATTATTACCTGAGTTATGACCATATTGTATGCTAATGCCTTACTGTGTGTCCTTATAGAGACTGGCCCAAAGAGTCGATTAGAATTATTGGGTACTCAGAGGGTATGATGGCTGTTTTTCCTCCCAGTAGGTTAAACCAGTCTGTGTTGCTGGGCTGAGGACTGTTGACTCATTTCCAAGTGCCTTGGAAATAACTCTAGTGTTAATCTTAATACATACTTTGTTCCAAAGGTTATTTAAACTTTTCTCCTTCAGTAGGAGAAAATCTTTTGGAGTATATATAACCAGTGTCTTTTATAATTCAAAATGGAACTTTTTTCCATTAAGAGAAGGCATGGGAAAGTCATGTCAAAATTAGTAAATTAAAACATTTCGTAAAGGCTAAACAGCATTTTTAATCTAGTGGTTTGCCCTCAATCATAGTGGTGCAAGGATTCAGACCTCTGCTTTGTTCTCATCCTCTTGATGTTACTATTCCAAGTCTCCCTCAGGATTGTAGTAGCAGCTCTCCTAACCACCTTTGACCTATCTAAACTACTTGCTCTGTTGGCTGCAAAAAATCCTGGCTGATACCCAAGCATTGAAGCTCTGGGCCACTGGGCAACTCTGGGGTGTGCCTCTGTCCCCTTTGGCTCCCACCCAGAAGTCTTGCCAATTGTCAGTTGTTTGTTCTTAAATCTAGTTATTCCAGTTGGACTTATTATTGTAATTACAGTTAAATATTATGTCAACCTTGAAAGAAAAGTATGAAAAGAGTTGGTTTTAAGTTGAATGTTTTGGGAAGACTTGATATCAAGTCAATTATTAAAAAATAAGATGTTAAATTAGACGTAGGCCAGAACTTTACATATATTTTGGGGGAATATATGTAAGGACCGCTCACACATCACTGCTTAGCAAGTGATTCATTCCCTTTTAAGAACCAAACTTCAGTTATGCCCAAACTTCTTCACTAAGAAAACCCAAAGCCATGGTATGGAACTGGAACAATTGCACTCTCAAAGAAGACCTTAACTCAGAAATAAGATCATACATAGCCTTGTATCAAAGACATTGCAATTAAAAGTAAAATTTGTGTATTTTAAGTTAAAATAAAATGTTTTAAGGGATGTGTGTGTATGTGTGTGTGTGTGTGTATTTTTTTAAATGGTTTCTTGCCTGATAAACTTGTTTCCATCAACTGATACTACTCATTCTTATACACCTTGCCTTTGTATTTAGCTTTAATCCGTATATCTAATGCATGTCATGTAGTATAGGTAAAATGTAGATCAATTTAGAGTAGTCCTACTGAGTGGTTTGTATTACTTTTAGATTGTGCCATTCACTGGATAGCAGGGGGCAGACGGATTAGTGATTTTATACCTAATTTTTGGAGTTCAAAGGCTTGTATCTTATAATCCGGCTACTTTAATTATACTGTCTTATGAGATATTACTCGAGGTCTGCTTAATTTCAAATCCTTAAGCCTACCTTACCTGTTAATGAAAATGAGACAAATTAAATCACAGTTTCTTGGTTGGAATCAATTACCCCCTGCTTCTTTCCATTTCTCAGATAACTGTACTCTTTATTCCTCTGACACCCCAATACAAACCTCAATTGCTTTTCCAGGCCCCAGATTTCATTTTTCTGGTTTCATTTGTCCATAAAGCCTCACAATTAAAGGCTTCTTTTATTCCTGGAGATAGGAGCTTTGAGTTTGGTTTTCTAACGCTGTGATATCTACCTTTTGGTAGACAATTTTTTTCTCATTATGGGACTTCAGTCAATCCTGTAACCTTCTGAAAGCCTCAGACTTTTTAATGAGGGGTTTTCCCATTCAGTTCTGATTCATAATAAAACCATTAAAAGTGGAGCTGACCCATCTTTTGCTCTTGGTGGAGTAAATGTGCTTGTGTCCAAGACTTCCTGTTCCTTTCACTTCTTGCTGGTGGCTTTTATCTTGTTCTCTTGGAGTCAGGATGTCTGGAATAGGAAAAGACCCATGTTTTCCAGATGCAGATATTGTCCAAGAGGGCAAAGTGTTGGTCATACCCGGGTGAGCAGCCAGAGCTTAACTACAGTGCTGGGGTTTCTTTCCAGTTCCACTGTTTGTCTCACCACAGATTTCACTCTTGTGAGAATGCTGCCCTCCTCTCCAGAGGCTCTCTTTTCCTTTTGAAGAGATAAGTCAGAAGACCTAGGATTGTAGAACATGCTTCTAGTTGGCCACACACAATAACCACCTCTCTTGAAAGCAATGGGAAGTCAATTCTGAAGTAACCATGTATATTTGTTGCTTCCATAGTAAGTTTGCACGAGTAAAGGGATTGTGAGTCCATTTTACAGATGTGAAAACCTAGGCAAATAGACTGATCAGATAAAGGCTGTAATCCCTGCTCACTTTTTAGTTCAGATGAAATAGAGGTAAAATGATCAGGCTGGGGATGGTGGCTCAGGCCTCTAATCCTAGCACTTTGGAAGGCTGAGGCGGGTGGATTGCTTGAGCTCAGGAGTTCAAGATCAGCCTGAGCAAGAGCAAGAGCAAGACCCTCATCTCTAAAAAAATAGCCAGGTGGTGTGGCGGACACCTGTAGTCCCAGCTGTTTGCGAGGCTGAGGCAAGAGGATCACTTGTGACCAGGAGTTTGAGGTTGCTGTGAGCTATGATGTAATAGCACTCTACTCAGGGTGACAAAGTGAGACTCTATCTCTAAAAAAAAGTAAATTGGCTTGGCGCATGTGGCTCAAGCAGCTAAGGCTCCAGCCACATACACCTGAGCTGGCGAGTTCGAATCCAGCCCCGGGCCCGCCAAACACCAATGATGGCTGCAACCAAAAAGTAGCCGGGCGTTGTGATGGGCGCCTGTAGTCCCAGCTACTTGGGAGGTGGAGGCAGGAGAATCGCTTGAGCCCAGGAATTGGAGGTTGCTGTGAGCTGTGATGCCACAGCACTCGATCCAGGGTGACAGCTTGAGGCTCTGTCTCAAAAAAAAAAAAAAAGAAGCAAAATAATCAAAGTAGCCTCTCCTCAAAGGGGGAGATAAGGTCATACCTGAAAGGGGCTCTTGGCAGCCTTTGGAAAGGTTTTTGGCTTGAGAAAGTTGGGGAAGTGAAGGCAGTTTTTTTTTTTTTTGTGGTCAGTTTCCAAGAACCAAGAGTGTATGTCTCTCAAGACCATGTTTGTGTTCATAGTTTTTTTTTTTTTTTTTAATACAGAGCCTCAAGCTGTCACCCTGGATAGAGTGCTGTGGCATCAAAGCTCACAGCAACCTCCAATTCCTGGGCTCAAGTGAGTCTCTTGTCTCCGCCTCCCAAGTAGCTGGGACTACAGGCGCCGGCCATAACACCCGGCCACTTTTTGGTTGTAGCCGTCATTGTTGTTTGGCGGCCTGGGCTGG
>CAUYRH010112264.1:0-10037 GCA_963574655.1 Perodicticus potto
CGCCTGTAGTCCCAGCTACTTGGGAGGTGGAGGCAGGAGACTCGCTTGAGCCCAGGAATTGGAGGTTGCTGTGAGCTATGATGCCACAGCACTCTATCCAGGGTGACAGCTTGAGGCTCTGTCTCAAAAAAAAAAAAAAAATCTTGAAATGACTAAGGAAGCCCTGACTTGCCCCAGCCAATGTGGAATCAACTAAGACTAACTGAACTGGCTGAGAGGTGGCTTCCACATCCAGTGGAATGAGTGTCTGGGGTGTCTGGGAGAGACGTGAATTTCAATCACAGGAAAATTATGAAACTATAATCGTCACCATCAAGGAAGAGGGCGTAAAAAGAACTGGGTCTTGGGCTAAGCCGCTGAAACCTAGCAGAAAGGCTCCAGAAGCTTCCTCCAGGCTTGACCCGAACCTGGTGACCGACATCATTTTTAGTATAGTAGGGTGGTGATAAGTGGAGACTGTGGCATGATGGAAACAAAGCACTGAATTCTAGGTGTATGACCCCAGGCAGATACATAGTGAGTTGGAGCCTCAGTTTCCTCATCTGTAAAGGGGGAATGAGAGCCCTCCCATTCAGGGAGGCAGTGAGGGTTAAAGGCAGTGACAGGCATGGAGCGTTGCCACAATTGGGTAGGGAGGACCTCTAAAGACTGTGTGCAGCCAGGACTGTTCTGTGAAAGGAGGAGGTGCTTTCTGTCTGCAGGCCTTACGATAGTGGCCCCGGATCTCAGAGGGAAGGAAGAAGTGCTTTACTTGCCCCCCAAATCTCAGAGGGAAGGAAGAAATGGTTTACTTGCTGGGTGTGGTGGCCCACACTTGTAATCCTAGCACTCTGGGAGGAGCACTCTGGGAGGCCAAGGAGGGTGGATCACCTGAGCTCAGGAGTTGGAGACCAGCCTGAGAACGAGCAAGACCTCCATCTCTACAAAAAACTAGCCAGGTGCTGTGGTGGGCACTTGTAGCCCCAGCCACTCAAGAGACTGGGGCAAGAGGATCACTTGTTCCCTAGAGTTTGAGGTTGCTGTGAGCTATGACACCATGGCACTGTACTGAGGGTGACAGAGTGAATCTGTCTAAAAGAAGGAAGGAAGGAAGGGAGGGAGGGAGGGAGGGAGAGAGGGAAAGAGAGAAAGGCTTTACTATCCAGAGGGCTCTTTTCCAGCAAACTCTTTTTTGCAAAGGACAGTCAGCATTTTCTCCTGCCGCTGTTGTATAACAGGTTACATAACTGTTTAAGGATAAATATGACTCTACTGAGGGCTAAGACTTAGGATCGTCTGTGATTGTTTCTAAAATAAATCATTTCTCCACATCTACATGCAACAAATAATACCAGACAATGCAGATGCCTTGTCACCATCCGTGAGATTCTGACTTCTAGTGGATGGGAGAGAAACTGAAAGAAAAAAACAAGAGTAAGTCCCTCTTGCTTTGGGAGGCAGGAGATCAGAATTCTGGTCAGCTGGGCAGCCTTGGGCAAGTCACATTCCCATCCTCAACATGTGGTGTGTGAGCGAGCACCATCCACATCACCTGGGAACTTGTTGGAAATGCAGGATTTTCCAGGCACACCCATATTTGCTGACTCAGAGCTGCGCTGCTAACAAGGTCCCCAGGTGCTTTTATACGAGTTGCAGTGTGAGAAGTGTTGATTTAACGTCTCCGAGCCTTTCTTTCCTAAACGAGGGGCCAAAGTTGATTTTAAACAAATTGAATATAACAAGCCTCTTACAAACTACAAAAGTAATACATTTTCATAGTTAAGAAAGAAATGGAGCAGAACAGAGAGAACAAGTGGAATGGAAAAGTCCACCTCCAACTCTGCTCCCCAGTCCTGCCTTCTGTAGCCACCTGTGGACCTGCTTCTGCTGGCCCCGGCCCCAGGCTTTCTCCCTTCCTTGTAAGCAATGCCCAGATGGGCTTCTGTCAAAGCCCAGTTACTTGCCTTGAGTTGGAGGGGTGGGATGGAAAATCACCTCTTCCCCTCAAGCCCACTACACTCTTCAAAGAAAGGCTCCCTCTGGCTGAGACCCTGGCTGAGACCCTCCCTTGCCCCTCGACAGCCTGCAGGGGAGGGTCAGTGAATGGGTCCAGACATCTCTGAGCAAATTATGTAGGGATGCTCTCCCACTTCTCTTTGTAATGTGGGGGCTTGTCACTTGCTTGTCACAAACCACTTAAGTTCTTGGTTTGAGCTTCAGCTGACATTCCCAGGCAAGAATCTGTTACAGTCTTCCAAATTTGAGTCTATTGATTGACCCAAGAGCAGATTTGTCTCAATGATCATTTCATGGTTGGCTCTTTCTCTCTCCAGTATGAATGTGACTGCTCTTCACAAGGGTCGTACTGGCTGCTCTAAAGGGCACCTTCAACATTTCATCTTCCATGGCTACCCAATTAGAAACATCCCATTTATCTCCAGTTTTAAGAGCTAGGCATCTTGGCCAAGTCTAACATCTAAAGTTCTCACCTGTTATCTCCATGAATAAACAATAAATATTACAAATTTTGCTGATTTCTATGACTCAAATATTGTTTCTTTAGCAAAATGCAAAATTGAGGAGTGGAACCAGTTTGTATTCTGTTTTGTTTTCTTTTCCTTTCTTTCTTTTTTTTTTTTTTTTTTGACAGAGCCTCAACCTGTCACCCTGGATAGAGTGCTGTGGCATCATAGCTCACAGCAACCTCCAATTCCTGGGCTCAAGCGAGTCTCCTGCCTCCACCTCCCAACTAGCTGGGACTACAGGCGCCCTCCACAAGGCCTGGCCATTTTTTTTTTTGGTTGTAGCCGTCATTGTTGTTTGGCGGGCCTGGGCTGGATTCGAACCCGCCAGCTCAGGTGCATGTGGCTGGCGCCTTAGCCACTTGAGCCACAGGCGCCGAGCCGTGTTTTGTTTTCTTGAGACAGGGTTTCGCTCTATTGCCTAGGCTTGAGTGCAATGGTGTCATCATAGCTCACAGCAACCTCAAATTCCTGGGCTCAAGTGATCCTCCTGCTTCAGCCCCCCAAGGAGCTGGGTCTATGGACAGGAACCATCACACCTGGCTAAATTTTCTATTTTTTTATTTTTTTGAGGCACTTTGTCACTTTGGGTAGAGAGCTGAGGCATCATTAGCTCATACCAACTTCAAACTCTTAGGCTCAACAGATCCTCTTGTCTCAGCCTCCCAAGTAGCTGGGACTACAAGCTCCCACCACAATGCCTGGCTAGTTTTTCAATTTTTAGTAGAGATGGGGTGTGCTTTGCTCAGGCTGGTCTCAAACTCCTGACTCAGGTGAGCCACCCGTCTCAGCCTCCCAGAGTGCTAGGGTTATACGCATGAGCCACCATTCCCGGTCTAAATTTTTTATTTTTTGTAGAGACAGGGTCTTACTCTCATTCAGGCTGGTCTCAGATTTCTGAACACAAGTGATCCTCGTGTCTCAGTGTCCCAGAGTGCTAGGATTACAGGCACGAACCATTCCGACCGCCCTTGTTTTGATAACAATTGATTATTCATCAAATATTTATTAGGGTTGACTATAGGCTGGTGCTATACTGGTGCTGGAGGTTTAAGGATGAATAAGGAAGGTTTCCTGATTTCAATTTTTTTTTTTAGAGGCAGAGTCTCACTTAGTTGCCCTCGGTAGAGTGCTGTGGCATCAACTGCTCACAGCAACCTCCAGCTCTTGGGCTTAGGTGATTCTCTTGCCTCAGCCTTCCAAGTAGCTGGGACCACAGGCGCCCACCACAACGCCTGGCTATTTTTTCAATTTTTTTTTTTTAAGGCAGAGTCTCAAGCTGTCACTCTGGGTAGAGTGCTGTGGTGTCATAGCTCACATCGACCTCCAAATCTTGGGGTCAAGCAATCCTCTTGCCTCAGGTTTGGTTTTTGTTCCTGTTTTTAGTAGAGACAGGGGTCTCACTTTTTGCTCAGGCTGGTCTCGAACTTGTGAACTGAAGCTATCCACCTGCCTTCGCTGCCCAGAGTGCTAGGATTACAGGCATGAGCCACCTCACCTTGCCTGATTTCAATAATTTTTAGATAAATAACCCAGAAGTGGGATTTCTGAATCATGTGGTAGTTCTATTTTTAAATTTTTGAGGCTCGGGGCCTGTAGCTCCAGTGGCTAAGGCACCAGCCTCATACACCAGAGCTGGCGGGTTCGAATCCAGCCCAGGCCCACCAAACAACAATGACAACTATAACCAAAAGATAGCTGGGCATTGTCGCAGGCACCTGTAGTCCCCAGCTACTTGGGAGGCTGAAGCAAGAGGATCACTTAAACCCAAGAGTTTGAGGCTGCTGTGAGCAGTGATGCCACAGCACTCTACCCGGGCTACAGCTTGAGACTCTGTCTCAAAAATAATAAAATAAAATAAAATTTTTGAGGAAACCATGCTATTTTCCATAGTGGCTGCACCATTTTGCATTTCCATCAATAGTATAGAAACAAAAGGAGAAATTTCCCCATATCTTCACTAACATTTGGCTTTTGTTTGCTTATTTGTTTGATAATAGCCATTCTGGCAGGTGTTAAGGTGATATTTCATCATGGTTTTGATTTTTGACACTGATGATTGGTGACACAGAGCATCTTTTCATATACTTTTGAACATTTATATATCTTCTTTGGAGAAATATCTACTGAAGTCTTTTAACCCATTTTATTTTATTATCATTAATATCATATTTTAGAGACAGGGCCTTGCTCTGTTGCCCAGGCTGAAGTGCAGTGACATGATTATAACTTACTGCAACTGAAACTCTTGGGCTCAAGTACCTCAGACTCCTGAGTAGCAGGGAATATAGGCATATGCCACCATGCTCAGCTAATGTTTCTTCTAATTTTTTAAGAGATAGATCTCACTAAATTGCCCAGACTGGTTCTAAACTTCTGGACTGAAGTGATCCTCCTGTCTTAGCCTCTTGAGTCACTGGAATTATAAATGTAAGCCATAGCACCAGGCAGGTTTCTAGCCCATATTAAAATTTGGTCATATGTATATATATTTTTTTCTATTGAGTTGTAAGGGTTCCCTATATATTTCAGCAATTAACACCTTACTGGATATATGGTTTGCCAATCTTTTCCCACTATAGGTTGCCTTTTCACTTTATATGTTGTTTGCTTTGCAGAAGCCTTTTAGTTTGATATAGTAGCAGTTGTTTGCTTATTTTGGTGTTTATTGCCTATACTTTTTGGTGTCATATTTATGAAACCATTGCCATGACTAATGTCACCAAGCTATTCTCTTATGTTTTCTTCTAGGGGCTTTACAGTTTCAGTTCTTATATTTAAGTCTTTAATCCATTTTGAGATGATTTTTGCATATAGTGTAAGATCAGGGTTCCTTTCAATTCTTTTGCATGTACATTTCCAGTTTTCCCAGCACCCTTTGTTGACTTTCCCCATTGTGTTTTCTAGGCACCCTTGTCAAAGATCAATTGACCGTATATTTGTGGATTTTATTCTAGGCTCTCTCCTCTGTTCCATTAGTCTATATACCTCTTTTCGTGCTTTATAATATATGTTGAAATCAGAAATGTAATGTATTCAGCTTTGTTCTTTATTTTTTGAGATTATTTTGGCTATTCAGGGTCTTTTGTTGCTCCACATAGAAAATTGTTTTTTCTATTCTGTAAAAAATGTGATTAATGGCTCGGCACCTGTTGCTCAGTGGCTAGGGTGCCAGCCACATACACCAGAGCTGGCGGGTTCGAATCCAGCCTGGGCCTGCCAAACGACTAAATGACAACTACAACCAAACTATAGCCGGGGGGAATTGTGGTGGATGCCTATAGTCTCAGCTACTTGGGAGGCTGAGGCAAGAGAATCGCTTAAGCCCAAGAGTTTGAGGTTGCTGTGAGCAGTGACACCACGGCACTCTACCCAGGGCAACAGCTTGAGACTCTGTCTGAAAAAAAATTAAAATGTGATTAGACTTTAAATAGGGGGGCAGCACCTGTGGCTCAAAGGAGTAGGGCACTGGTCCCATATGCCAGAGGTGGGGGGTTCAAACCCAGCCCTGGTCAAAAAAAACTGCACAAAAAAAAAAAAAGAATTTTTTTTTAGGGAAATAGAAATAGGGATTGCATTGAATCTATAGATAATTTTGGATGACAGGAACATTTGAACAATATGAAGTCTTCAAATCCATGAATATGGAATATCTTTCCATCTGTTGCTGTCTTTTGTATTCTTTCTTCAGTGTTTTGTAGTTTTTTGTCTAAAAGTCTTTGATCAGCTTAAACTTATTCCTTAGTATTTTATTCTTTTTTGGTACTACTGTCAATAGTATTGTTTTCCTACCTTTTTTTTTTTTTTCTGAGACAGAGTCTCAAGCTGTCGCCCTGGGTAGAGTGCTGTGGTGTCACAGCTCACAGCAGCCTCAAACTCTTGGGCTCAAGCCATCCTCTAGCCTCAGCCTCCCAGGTAGCTGAGACTACAGGTGCCCGCTACAATGCCCGGCTATTTTCTGGTTGTAGTTGTCATTGTTGTTTGGCAGGCCCAGGCTGGATTCGAACCCGCCAGCTCTGGTGTATGTGGCTGGCACCCTAGCAACTGAGCTTCAGGGGATGAGCCTTTTTCTCTCTTTTTTTTTTGAGACAGGATCCTACTGTGTCATGTGGGCTAAAGTACAGTGACACTATCATAGTTTACTGCCATCTCCAACTTCTGGGCTCAAGTGATCCTCCCGCCTCAGCCTCCAAGTAGTTGGGACTACAGGTCTATGCCATCATTCCTGGCTATTTTTCTCTATTTTTTAATAGAGATGAGGTTTCACTCTAGCTCAGGCTGGTTTCAAATTCCTGGCCTGAAGCAATCCTTCTGCCGTGCCCTCCCAACGTATTAAGATCACAGGCCTGAGTCAGCACCCCTGGCACACACTGACTGTTGTGTGTTGATTTTGTATCCTGCAACTTTACCAAATGCACTTCTTAGTTCTAACAGTTTTTTAATGGAGTCTTAAAGGTTTTCTATGCATAGGATTATGTCATCTGCAAACAGGGACAATTTTACTTCATCCTTTCTGATTTGAGTGCCTTTTATTTCTTCTTGCTGCATTGATCTGGCTCGGACTTCCCATGCAATGTTGAATAGGAGTGACTGGAGTGGGCATCCTTCTTGCCTTCTTTTTTTTTTTTTTTTATGTAGAGACAGAGTCTCACTCTATCGCCCTCTGTAGAGTGCTATGGAGTCACAGCTCACAGCAACCTCCACCTCTTAGGCTTAAGCAATTCTCTTGCCTCAGCCTCCCAGGTAGCTGGGACTACAGGTGCCCACCACAGCGCCCGGCTAATTTTTGATGCAGTTCGGCCGGGGCCAGGTTTGAACCCGCCACCCTCGGTATATGGGGCTGGTGCCCTACTCGCTGAGCCACAGGCGCCACCCCCTTCTTGCCTTCTTTCTCTAATTTCTAAGATATTAGCTGTGAACTTTTCATATATGGTCTTTATTATGCTAAAGTATTTTCCTTCTATTACTAGCATGTTGATAGTTTTTATCATGAAAAGGTGTTGAATTTTGTCAAACACTTGTTCTGCATCTATTGAGATAATCATGTAATTTTTTTATCTTTTATTCTGTTATTGTGATATATCACACTAATTGACTTTTATTTTTATGTATTTATTTATTTGAGACAGAGTTTCAGTATGTCACCCTCCGTAGAGGCGTCACAGCTCACAGCAACCTCAAACTCTTGGGCTTAAGAGCATCTCGGCCGGGTTTGAACCCACCATCCTCGGTATTTGTGGCTGGCACCCTACCCAAGTACCTGGGACTATAGGTGCTTGTCACAATGCCCGGCTGTTTTTTTTTGGGGGGGGGGTTGCAGCCATCATTGTCATTTAGTGGGCCTGGACTGGATTCGAACCCGCCAGCTCATGTGTATGTGGCTGGTGCCTTAGCCGCTTGAGCCACAGGCACCGAGCCAGTATGTCCTTGCTTTTAAAGGCTAAATAACATTCCAGCAGATGGACAGACTGCATTTTGTTTATCCAGTCGTCTGATGGTGGACACTACGGTTGCTTTTACCTTTTAGCTATTGTGAATAATGGTGCTGTGAAGGTGAGTGTGCAGATATCTACTCACGTCCTGCTTTCAATCCTTGTGGGTATATGCCCACAAGTGTAATCGCTCCCCTCACTATTCTCAAATATTTCACACATCAACTGTCTAAAATGGATTCGATGAGAAATAGACCAATGGGGAATCAAAAACAACTAGTAATTTACAGACTTAACACACAATCGATAAACACATGAAAATGTACTCATTTGAATGAATCATCAAAGAACTGGAAATAAAAAATGAGAATTTATTCTTCAACCTCCCCGATTGCTAGAGATGAGTATAATGACGTTTTGGTGGGGCTGTAGGGAAACGATCACTGAGGGCAGGAATGGGTATAAGCGTAACTATTTGTTTCGAAGCACAATTTGGCAAAAACCTATGAATCTCCCACCTAATGGGCACAATATAGCGGTATACAGCATAACTCCTAGGTGAAGGGCAAAATCACAGCTCTGACACTACCTAACAAATGCAAACAATAAACCTAATCATCTGTACCCTTACATTAATCAAAAAAGAAAAACCCTATGAATCAGCATGTGCACTTTTAGCAATTCATATTTCAGAAGCATTTCGTAAGTCATAAGAATAAGTACACAAATCCACAACAATATATACGCAAGTCCATAAGAAAATACACATTAACCTCAATCAGAAATGATAAAGGGGAAATAACAACTGATGCTACAGAGATATAAGAGATTATCTCTGAATACTACCAGAAACTCTATGCCCAGAAATTTGACAATGTGAAGGAAATGGATTAGAAAAGGATCAAGTATTTGGAATCACACCCTCTCCCTAGACTTAGCCAGGAAAAAAATAGATCTCCTGAATAGACCAGTTTCAAGCACTGAGATCAAAGAAACAGTAAAAAAAATCTCTCCCAACAACAAAAAAAAATGCCCTGGTCCGGTTCACTTTTGAGCCCAAGAGTTTGAAGCTGCTGTGAGCTATGACTATCTCAAAAAGAAGACTCAACTGGCATTGCTGACTTTGGCTTTGAAGATGAAGAAAGGGGCTACAGGTAAAAGAACGTAGGTGGCCTCTAACTGCTGGAAAAGGTAAGGAAATAGATTCTCCCCAAGAGAACTCCAGAAAAGGAACACAGCCGTCCCAATACCCTGATTTTAACCCAATCAGATTTCTGACCTCCAGAAATGGAAGAGAATAAATTTGCATCATATTAACTTTCTAAGTTTGTGATAACATAAGAAATAAGAAACTCTTATAGCAATAAGAGCAATAAGAAACTCTTCTCAACCTCTCATCTTACAAAGGAAGAAACTGAGATCCAAGAATATCAGAGAGCAGAAGAATCAGCACTCGACCCCAGGTCTCCTGCTTAATAAGGATGTTCTCTTTTCACTATAAAATGTGTCCACCAATAATAACTTGGAGGATAAGCTACCTTTTATCCCAAATACATTTTGTCATAACCGAACCTCCTGGCACATTTAAAGTATGGTTTGCTCTTTGAAAAATTCTGTTTATTGCAACATTTCTGGAACATTTTTCATTTAAAAAATAAACAAGGACATTCCATGCTCACTCTAGAACCGACTTACTAAGAAAGACTTTTTCAGCCTGCTGAACTGGTTGGACTTGTCTCCCTTGGTAAAACTCAACTGGATTGTTCACTTGAAACCAATTCAGAATTTTTATTCTCATGCAAACAAAGAGCTTCACAAGAAAACAAGTATATAATTCCATTCCACATAAAACTGGTGCAGCTGTCACAGGAGCACTATAGATTTAAAAACCTGCTTATTGCCAAGAGTAATAACAAGATCGCTTCTGGGACTAATGTGATTCTTTTTTTTTTTTTTTTTTTTGAGACAGAGCCTCAAGCTGTCACCCTGGATAGAGTGCAGTGGCATCACAGCTCACAGCAACCTCCAATTCCTGGGCTCAAGCGAGTCACCTGCCTCTGCCTCCCAAGTAGCTGGGACCACAAGCGCCCACCACAACACTTGG